>SJYC01022379.1:0-13961 GCA_006408675.1 Madoqua kirkii | reverse complement strand
AGTAATAAAAAGTACGTAATGAAATTCTGTCTCCTATTCAATTTGTTTGTTGACTTATGGGGATGACGGGGTGCTCTCCTGAGCTACAGAGGGGATGGTCTCCTGGTGAAAATAAACCACAAGTCAGTTTGTTAGATTTCTCCAGTCCATGGGGTTGCTAAGAGTTGGGCACGACTGAGCAACTTCCCTTTCACTTTTCACTTTCATGCATTGGAGAAGGAAATGGCAACCCACTCCAGTATTCTTGCCTGGAGAATCCCAGGGACAGAGGAGCTAATCTTCTGCTGGTCCTGCCTTTCTCGGACAGCAGCACTTCCACCGTATTCACATCTTCTTTCACTTTGCCAAAGACCACAGGCTTGCCATGTCCAGCTGAAACTGTTCACCTCAGACTGGGACTTGAACCGACGTGTTCAGGACTGGACCTCAGCCAACACCCAGTTTGGGACTCGAACCCACATGGCTGGGCCTGGAACCTCACAGTCTTCCAACAGAGATCATACACCTCGTTTCAGGGCCTAGTGAAGCTCAGGTTCTTGATGTCTCATCGCAGAAAGAATTTCGTGAGAGAGAAAGTGGTAAGAAGTGAATTTATGCAGAGAAACACACTCCACAGACAGAGTGTGGGCTATCCCAGAGGGTGAGTATGGTCTCCTATTCAATTTAAAATGTCAAATTATTTTACTTTTTTTAACCTTCCTGATTAGAAACATTCTAATCTGTAAAGGATAACAAAAAGGGAAAGAAAAAAAAAAATTCCCATCAAGGTACATTTTATTGAGTTATTTTCAAGAAAATAAAAGAGAAAGATTCACTTGAGGACTTATATAATAATAAAGCTATTCTGGCAGAAACCCAAACAGAAACTAGAAGTTTCACATTGGGGAAGAAAAAAAAAAAAGGATTTGATTGGCATCTTGTTTAACATCAGTCTTGACAGTTTAAGAAATCAGTGAGTTAACGTGGAAAGCCTTGCAAAGAAGTATAAAAAAAAAACTAAGGGATACACCGGGACTCAGATTCCTTGTGATAAGTATCAGGTAGATGTCAGACAGTGAATTCAATGATAAGTTAAATTTTTATTTACCTCTTTATCATAGAATTTAGTTACACCTTCCAACCAGCTTTGTACTTTCTTTAACAACTCCGTTACTGGATTACCCAGTATTGATTAGCTCCGGGATCCATGGTTAAGACTGCATTCCTGAAGCCTCTAGGCTATGAGTACTGCAGGTGCACACTGACTGATGTGCTTTTTAAGTGACTTGGCCTCTGTAAGCGACCCTTGACACAGTAGCATTTTGGCAGCTGGAGGGAAAGATGACCGAAAGCACTGACAGCCAAAATAGCTGTACCTGTCATTGTTGTTGTTCAGTTGCTAAGTCATTTCAGACTCTGCAACCTCATGGGTTGCAGCATGCCAGGCTCCCCTGTCCTTCACTATCTCCTAGAATTTGCTTAGACTCATGTCCGTTTCTTCCCTGGTGGCTCAGACGCTAAAGCGTCTGCCTGCAATGCGGGAAACCTAGGTTGTTTCATGGGTGGAGAATATCCCCTGGAGAAGGAAATGGCAATGCACTCCAGCACTCTTGCCTGCAAAATCCCATGGACAGAGGATTCTGATGGGCTACAGTCCATGTCCATTGAGTTGCTGATGCTAACCAACAATCGCATCCTCTGCAGCCGCCTTCTTTTACCTTCAGTCTTTCCCAGAATCAAGGTCTTTTCTAATGAGTCAACTTTTTGCATCAGGTGGCCAAAGTATTGGAGCTTCAGCTTAGCATCACTCCAGTGAATATTCAGAGTTAATTTCCTTTAGGATGGACTGGTTGGATCTCCTTGCAGTCCAAGGGACCCTTAAGAGTCTTCTACAACACCACAGTTCAAAAGCATCAATTCTTCAGCATTCAGCCTTCTTTATGGTCCCACTGTCACATCCGTACATGGCTACTGGAAAAGACGGATTTTGTTGGCACACTGATGTCTTTGCTTTTCAATATGCTGTTTAGGTTTGTCTTAGCTTTTCTTCCAAGGAACAAGTGTCTTTTAATTTCATGGCTGCAGTTATTGTCCACAGTGATTTTGGAGCCCCCCAAAATAAAACCTATCACTGCTTTGACTTTTCCTGCTTCTATTTGCCGTGAAATGATGGGATCAGATACCATGATCTGTTTTTTTTTAATGTTGAGCTTCAAGCTAGCTTTTTCACTCTCCTCTTTCACCCTCATCAAGAGGCTCTTTAGTTCCTCTTCACTTTCTGCCATTAGAGTGGTATTATCTGCATGTCTGAGGTTATTGCTGTTTCTCTCAGCAGGGTTGATTCCAGCTTGTGATTCATCCAGTCTGGCATTTCTCATGATGTACTATGCATACAAGTTAGATAAACAAGGTGACAATATACAGCCTTGTCGTACTCCTTTCCTAGAAATTATCATTCAAGCCAATACTAAATGGGTGTAATTTCTTCCGTGACCAGAGATAGGAGAAACTAAAATCAACTTGTTGGTTAGAAAACATTGCTAAACAAGCAACAACAAAAACCCCAAAACAAATGCCATTTGACAATAAAACAAGCTCAGAAAGTAATTATATGCAAATATAAGATATTCCAACTAAACTGACTGGGAGAAAATGCCACTCACTTAGAGTTCTATAGCAGTCCTTTAGAAGCCAGTATCTTCAATATTTTCATTTAAAGCTTGGAGTGGATATTTTAATACTAATCAAATTTATAGATGACTAGGAGAATATATATATGACAATATTTTTGGAAAATTAGAATTAAAATAGAATATGAACCTGAAAGCTAGTAAAATGGATTAAAAGTAAAAATAGTTCATTTGGTAAAGAAAAATGTGAAGTTATTCACATAGAAAGCAGTGAGTAGCATAAAACACTAATGAGAACAGAACACAAAGAGCATAAGAAAAATGAAAAATATCAATGTGTCACTAAGACAAAAATTCTTTAATGCACTTTATCCTTCATTAAATATAGTATTTAACACAACTGAGTGAGTTTCGCTTGCAATGCTTTGTTTTAGTACAAGTGAAATTCACTCGAGGAGTATTAGATAACAAAGATACAAATTCTTTCATTCAGAAGAAAACATAAGAGTTACTAAAAGGTCAATAAAGAAATTACTTCAATGCAAAAGTGAGAAATGTTTTATTCCAGAAAGAAAAAGAAGACAAAGCAAAAAAGACAGAACTCTTGTACAATATATAAATGGAAAATACTACTAGGGATAATGTTTAAGGGATTTTATTTTATTAATTGAGGTAGAGTTGATCTACAACGTTGCTGGTTTCTGCTGTACAGCAAAGTGATTCACTTCTACCTATGTATACATTCTTACATTCTTTTCCACTATAGTTTAGCACATGATGTTGAATATAGTTCCCTGCACTATACAGTAGGACCTTGTTGTTTATCCATTCTATATATGAGAGCTTGCATCTGCTAACCGCAAACTCCCAATCCAGCCCTCTTCCACCCAATTCCCGTTGGCAAGCACAAGTGTGTGCTCTGTGTCTGTGAGTCTGTTTCTGTTTAGTAGATAGATTCATTTGTTTCATAGTTTAGATTCCACGTATAAGTGATCTGTTCCTAGTCTTTCTCTTTCTGACTTACTTCACTTAGTACAATCATCTCTAAGTCGATCCATATTGCTGCAAATGGCATATTATTTCTTTTTTTTAATTTCTGAGTAGTACTCCATTGTATATATGCACCACATCTTCTGTATCCCTTCATCCTGTAGATGGAGATTTAAATTGTTTCTGTATCTTGGCTATTGTAAATAGTGTTGCTGTGAACATTGGGGCACATGTATCTTTTTGAATTATAGTTTTGTCTGGGTATATTCCCAGGAATGGGGTTGCTGGATCACATGGCAACTCTATAAGAGACATGTCAGTCAGTGATTTTTAATTATCTCCTTCTCACAGATATTAGTGATAATGTTCAACTAGCTCTTCAGACTCTGAAGTCTCTTATAGACACATGTTTGAATCTTACCTCCTCAACTACCAAGCATGACTTCACCTTTTAATTTCCTTATCTGTACAATGCAGAAAATAATGGTAACAGATTGGAGGGTTGTTATGAGAACTTAATGAGATAATAGTGTAGTTTACATTGGGTTTCTGAGCTAATTTCCTACATTAATTAAGAGAATTTAGTTACAAGTATGCCTTTCTAAAGCCCAAAACAATACAAAACAGATCTCAACTATGGATTATTTTAAAATCAAGTTATTTTTTTCCCAAAATAAAGGGGATAGTCTAAATCATATTTCCAAATGTGCAAACAAAGCTTGTTCATAATACTTGTTATATTTCAAGACTGACTTTTGTCTTTAGACAAAACTATCCCTTGTTCTCACCCTTATTACCTTTTGTTCCTTAAATTTTAACTTCTAAGATAAGATTTCTAAACTCAACATGTTCTTTCCTGTCTAAAACCGCTCTGTACTCATCTTTGCTCATTCCACATTCATATGATTTCCAATCTACTTTTTTTCAGTCTTTTTCCCAAAAGGCCTACATTTCCTATCACTTCTCTGGCTGCTTTGATCAAACTGGCTGTCCTGAATTTCATATGAAATATGAGGCACTCTAGGTGTTGGCAGGACATGTGAGAAAAACCTAGACCATTAACCTCTAACACTGTAACCAAATGCATCATTTTATGTATTTTATTGTATATCATTTCAAAAAGGGCTTTGTGTATCTTTAGGCAAATTTACTAAAGATAGGTATGTTTTTTAAAATTTACTGGTCATCTGGGTATCTACAAGAGAAAGAACATAAGATATTCAAGTCGCTCAGTTGTGTCCAAACTCTTAGCAACCCCATGGACTGCAGCCCACCAGGCTCCTCCGTCCATGAGATTTTCTAGGCAAGAGTACTGGAGTGGGGTGCTTTCTCCAAAGATACACATAGATAGGTATGAAGATGAAATCAGTCATAACCAGCACCCTGCAATCTTTCATGATCCATGAATCCTATCACTGAAAAGTGAAACATCTGAAATGTCAGATGAAGAAAAATTTGGTTCCAATTTCATTAATTTTAGTAATATGAAGGCTGTTAAAAACAAAAATATTTACACAAGAGAAAAATAATTCTGAGACTTCATCTGCTTACTGAAATGAAATAAAATTGATTATTCAAATTGTATATTTTTGCATGCAGCATGAGAATTCAGTGCTGGAAATAACACTCATCTCAGTGTCAAGCAAGGAAATGTTGAAGGGATTTTCCACTATGAAATGCAACAGAAATCTTAAAGCTAATAAGTCTAAAACTAAAGTTCTGCTTTTCCTCACAGAAAATATTTGACTTTACCTGAGCTCTCTGTTCCCACTCTTTTATGTCTGAAGAACTGGCTAACCAAAAATCACCACCCTTCCCTCAAACATTCTAAGATAACTCACTTCCACTCTTCCTCAAAGGACCCAGATGGAAAGAGCCCACCCCGTGCTTCCTCATGACTCCCATGAGACAACCTGATGACTCCATCTCGTATCTGCCTCTCTCTCCAGGTCCTTTCCTTTTCTTTGAGATGGCCCCCATTAATGAACTTTCTCCTTATTGCAACGGACTGAATAAAATCATTTCCTTAACTGGTGCATTTTGCTTTTCATACCCCAAACCTGTTCCAACTCAGTTCAGCTGATAGCAGTACATCCTGACAGCGCCTCAGGCCAAAGTCCTGAGAGCGTTCCTTGACTCCTGTCTTTCTAACATCTCCATCTGATCTATCAAGAAATTCTCTTGATTCAAACATCAAAATATAGCCAGAATCAAAACACTTGTAAACAATTCCTTTGCTACCACTATTGGTCCAAGCCACAATCATCTCTTACACAGTTTATTGAAATAATCTTCCCACTGGACTCAGCTCCCACCCCGGCCTGGTCATCATGATCATGAATTCTCAACCAAACAACATGAATGAATTCCTAAAATTTACATCAAATCACTCCTCATTCCTCTGCTCAAATTTCTCCTAAGGTTCCCAAATTCAGTTAGACTCCAGACTCCTTACAATGGCCTTAAAGATCTGGGGGCCCATAATACATCTGAACTCATAAGTCCCCCTTTCTCACTCTGTTCTGAGCAAACTGGCCTCTTTTCTCTTTGTCAAAAATGCCAGGCACGCTCCCACCTCAAACCATTGCACTGGCTATTGCCTTGAACTCCCTTGCTTCAGATAGCTGCCTGGGTCATTCAATCAAATCCTCCAAGTCTTTGCTCAGATGTCACTTTCTCAGTTAAGCCCACCATCACCACCCTTTTAAGAACTTTACCTACAAATCAACATTCCACATCTCACTATCACGTTGTTTTTCCCAGAGCATGTTACTCCTTTAATATGCTCTACACTGTCTGCAAGTTTATGTTTATTTTCTCTCTCCCTCTAGCAGGGAGGACTTTTATGATTCATGCATTAATATATGTCTCAGTTCCTTTTTTTTTTTTTTAATTTCATTGATATATCTCTAGTGCCTAGAAAAGGGCTTCCCAGGTAGCTCAGTGGTAAAGAATCCACTTGCCAAGCAGGAGAAGCAGGTTCAATCCTTGGGTCAGGCAGATCCCTTGGAGTAATAAAAGGTAACCCAGTCCAATATTCTTGCCTGGAAAATTCAATGGACAGAGGAGCCTGGTGGGCCAAAGTCCATGGGGTCGCAAAGAGCTAGACACGACTGAGCATGCATACCAATAATGGCACATAGTGGGTAGTTCAGTAAATGTTTGTGGAAAGACAGATGGGCTGAATAGCAAACTGACTGAATGAATAAAGGGTAAAACAGTGCTAATTCTTTTAAAAGTAATAATGAATACAGTAATGAAGCTGTGCACCAATAACTCAGATTATTTTCCATTGTGATTCGATCAGACTTTTTCCACAAAATTACCTCTCGTGCTCCTTCCAGGCTCTAAATGTGGTAGGAAACCACTAATATTACTGTGTATCTGGCACCATGGACACCACACAAGCATTGCCATAGTCACACAGCCCTTACTAAGAAAACGGCGCAAGCTATGCTATGAAATGGGCAGAGTTATGTCCATAAGATCATTCTGTTTGTGAATTCACTGGAAACATACAGGCATCCCCCTGCAGGAGTGTGTGTCCGACCACATAGCCCCATGATCAAGCCATAGACTACTTACCAGACATTTAATCACGTGAAGACTGTTCATTCAAGTCTTGACGAGAGCTGTAGAGTCACCGATGTGAGTGGAGAAAATCTTCAGGTCTTTGCACAGTTGAGGAGATTCTTGAGTGGGCTAGATGAGGACTACAGGTTTAATTTTTAAAAATAATTCTTAATGTTTTTTCCCAAAAGCTCACTTTCTAATTCTATTAATTACACTCATTTTATATGTCAGTGATGCGGGGGGATGGGAGGGCGCTCCGCAGAAAGAGAGAGGCAGTGGAACTTCCCTCAGCAAATCCGAGGGGTCTCGAGGAGGGGCGAGCAAGAGACACTCAGACGCCACAGGGGTTCCCTCGAAGCAGTCCCGCTCTACTGTTCCAAACTCCCAGCTTATATAGACAAGCAGGGGGGTTTAGGAGGGACTTTCCATAGTTGCACCAATCACGTTAAAGGTCAAGTCATCATGTGCCTTCATTATAACAGGAGTCTATGGAGATCACTTGCTGTTTACGGGCAGGGAAATCAAGAGAGCCAATCAAAATCTTTGACAAACAACACAGACCACACCCCCATCTCTTCCGCCAGGCGCCATCTTAGTTTCCAACCTCAAAGCTAGCCCCTTTCTTTTTAAGGTTTCCCATTTAGGGCCCCACAAGTGACACAAAAATTTTATAATGCTCTCTGGGCACTCTAACCCCAGGACTGTCCCTAAATAACACAGAGCAGTGAAGTCTAGCGGAAACAAAACTGGACTTTAGAATCAGAAAGACTTGGTTCACATCCTGTACCAACCTCGAGTCATGTACCTTCGGACAGGTTTTTCAATCTTCCGATCTAAATGTTCTCATCTACAAAAGGAGAACAATAATCTCTGCTTAGAGAGAGGTTTCACGGCAGTTAGAGCTCACCCACCCCCACCTCCGAGTCAGACACAGGGTGTCGCTCCTAATAATAGTTAAGTAAATGTTCCTTCTGTTTCTTACCTTCCTAAGGCTTGGGAACAACCAGGACATCTCCCTCATTCAAATTCCAACTGGGAATTAAAGAACTCTACCTTAGATTGCTTAAAATTCTCCCCTGTAGTGTAATTTTTTGACATAGATTTTTTTCTCTTCTTTGAACACTACAGGACTGTTCACTGACCTTGAGACACTGACCTCTGCCTGGAACCCTTTCCCCTCCACATTATTCCAGGCCTTTCCATGATATCTCAGAAAGCCCTTTCTGTTAATGGTGACTCCTTCTCACCCTCGTTACTAACAAAAGCCTATTCGTTGAACTCGATAGCATTATTAAAATTATTCTGTTTATTGGCTTGTACTTGTTTGTGTTCCCAGCATCAGAATATACATTCAGAGCCCTGTCTGATTTATTTTCAGCAATATCTACACATTTTGAAGCTTGCCAGGCTCATTGGTGGGTGCTCAAAAAGTATTTACTTAATGGAAGGATTAAGAGAAAGGAATTACATCTGTGCATGGTCCTGTCTTTAACAAAGACCAAGTGTCCTGGATGCTGTATGCTTCAGGGGGCCTACGGGTATGTCTCTCCCGTCTCCCTTGTGGCACCCCCTCCAGGGGGCAGGGGCAAGGGAACCTCATCTATTCCACAGAGATCCCTGCCCCAGTCATGCATTCCTCACATTCTTAGTTGATGGACAGCCCCAGCTGGGACAGCTGAAGAGCACATTAACAACACAGCAGCAAGAGCCTGACCTCGGAGAATTGTCTCCCACTCTTCGTTTGAAATGAGCCCCACTCTTGAATTCAGGCAGATTTATTTCATTCAAACTTGTGATGAACATGCACTGTTTTCATCCATCCATAGGTTCATTCTCAGGCTTGCCCCTTTCTTCTGGCACAGAGTAACACGGCTTGAGTCTCTTTGTGTGGTTGCTGCTGCTGCTAAGTCGCTTCAGTCGTGTCCGACTCTATGCAACCCCAGAGACGGCAGCCCACCAGGCTCCCCCGTCCCTGGGATTCTCCAGGCAAGAACACTGGAGTGGGTTGCCATTTTCTTCTCCAATGCATGAAAGTGAAAAGTGAAGTGAAGTCGCTTAGTCATGTCTGACTCTAGTGATCCCATGGACTGCAGCCTACCAGGCTCCTCTGTCCAGGGGATTTTCCAGGCAAAAGTACTGGAGTGGGGTGCCATTGCCTTCTCCGCTTTGTGTGGTTAGACAACTTGAAATGATGACATGATGAAATATGAGGGAAAAAAAGAAAATACTGTTTTTTTGCATTTGTGATTATTTGAACATTGATTCCTTTGGCCCCATTGTGGGTTTTTTTGTTTTTTGTTTTTTGTTTTTCAATTTATTAGGTTGGATTACAATATATCTCCTTGGAATTTTCTCTCCTATCTGTAGGTATAAACATATATCATTTGTATATGAGAGCACACTTTTTTATTATTATTTAAACTCTGAATTGGTAATGTTGGCCATTAGAGTTGAGGCTATCCAATTTCTCAAATGTCTTAGGTTTCATGGCATTTTAAGGATTTTCATATCTTTCATGGTGTCATATTTTTATAATGTTCCTACCACTGTGTATACAAGTGAGTGTGGGAAAAGAGATTACACCTTTGTAAGAAGTTATGCGTTACCATGGTAGGTCTAAATTGGTTTACAGAAGAGTAACTTCACAATTTTTTATCTCTCTAAAAAGGTTCTTTTACAACTTCTTGACCTTTACCTTTTACAGAGCAAATGTAAAAGAAAGTGAATATTGGGAGGATGTATATGTTGCCTCTTAAGATTTAACTACAATAAACAAGTGGGTCCAGGAAATGGCAACCCACTCCAGTATTCTTGCTTGGGAAATCCCACGGACAGAGGAGTGTCAAGCTAGAGTTCATGGGGTCACAAAGAGTCAGACATGACTTAGAGACTAAACAGACTAAACAATAAAATATGTGGGATCTAATTAAGCCTAAAAACTTTTGCACAGCAAAGGAAATGTGTCAACAAAACAAAAAGAAAACCTACTGCTTGGGGGGAAATATTTGCCAGTGATATAACTGATGGGGGTAATATCCAAAATATACAAACACCTCATACAACTCAACATTTTAAAAAAAATTTAAAATAAGCAGAAGAACCAAACATATTTTTGACAGAGGAAACACAGATGGCCAATAAACACATGAAAAGGTGTTCAGCATCACTAATCATTAGAGAAATGCTAATCAAAACCACAGTTAGATAACACTTCACACCAGTCAGAAAGGCTGTCATCAAAAAGAACACAAATAAGGAATATTGACAAGGGTATAGAGACAAGAAAATCTGCGTACACTGTTGGTAGGAATGTAAACTGGTGCAGCCACTGATGGAGGTTTCTCAAAAAACTAAAAACAGAACTACCATCTGACCCAGTAATTCCACTGCTGAATATATGTTCAGAAAAACAAACACACACACACACACAAATTTAAAAAATGTATATATACCGCAAGTTCATAGCAGCATTATTTGCGATAGCTAAGATAAAAAAACAACATGTGTCCTTCAATAGATGAATGGATAAAGAAGATACAAATATACATATAGCAAAATACCACTCAAAGGCATAAACGAGAATGCAGTGTTGCCATTTGCAGCAATATGGAAGACTCTTGAGAGTCCCTTGGACTGCAAGGAGATCCAGCCAGTCCATCTTAAAGGAGATCAGTCCTGGGTGTTCATTGGGAGGACTGATGTTGAAGATGAAACTCCAACATTTTGGCCATCTGATGTGAAGTTCTGACTCATTTGAAAAGACCCTGATGCTGGGAAAGACTGTGGGCAGGAGGAGAAGGGGACAACAGAGGATGAGATGGTTGGATGGCATCACCAACTCAATGGACGTGAGTTTGGGTAAACTCTGGGAGTTGGTGATGGACAGGGAGGCCTGGTGTGCTGTGGTTCATGGGGCCACAAAGAGTTGGACATGACTCAGTGACTGGACTGAACTGAAAATGTGACATGTTCTTTTACTAATGAAATGGGCCAGTCATGAGAGTAGTGTGATGGATAGAAATGAAAGGAACAGAATTAGACAAGCTCAAAATGTTCCTCCATCGCTATTGTTTAAACAATAACATATTTCCCAATGCAAGTGTGCTTAAGAATTCTCTTCAATACATAATTTTTAAGTGTGCATTGATTTGAAAGCTAAGCAGTTCTAAAATTCTAAAATTCTTTTGTTGAAACTGAAGAAACAAGAGATTTATAGTTTAAAAATTAATACTTCATTATAAAATTTCACCTTTTATTGTCTTGGTTTCAGAAAAGATGCACAGAAAGCAGTCAAGTTTGTCCAGAGGGAGAAATAAGGCTAAAGATTCCAAAGTGAGTAGTGAATCAAAAATTCTGGAAAGAATTATGAAAGAAAGGGAAAGTGAGGTCTCTCAGTCATGTCCGACTCTTTGCAACCCAGGGACTGTAGGCTGTTCAAGGCTCCTCCGTCCATGGGATTCTCCAGGCCAAGAATACTGGAGTGGGTTGCCATTTCCTTCTCCAGAGGATCTTCCCAACCCAGGGATCAAACCTCGGTATCCCACATTGCAGGCAGACTCTTTACCCTCTGAGCCGCCAGGGAAGCTATTGGGCTTTCCCATGAGGCTAAGGGAAAGTTTAGTGTATTGATTTGATTAATGCATTTACATGATAGCTGACAAGTTAGCATATAGGTTCCACTGACCAATATTTATGGGAAGGGGTGAAGGGAAAGGGGTTCTGGCAGCTCCTGCCTTCTATTTATGTGCTGTCCAAAGCCAGCTTTAGCAGGGGCTGTGGTGAAGGACTCCGGCTGCATTAGCAAACGTCCTCTGGGCTGGCTCCCTGGGCTTGCTTTGAACTCTTGTTCATCATTATTTTATGTGGCAGCTTGTCTTTGTGTTGGTGGAAAGGAAAAGAAAAACACAGGAGGCTTGCCTTTGGGTGTTAAATCAAAGCTCTGCTCTGCTGATTGTTGGAGTGGCTTTTCAAAGTGAGGACATTAAAATTCCTTGTTTCTGTGGACCAGGAGCTGAGGGTTATTATTTTCTTTAATTCCCAGTAGCAAAAAAAAAAAAGCATTTTCCAATGTATCTTATGTTTATCATGAAACATCCCCAGTTTTTGGTTTTATTTTTTTTCCCAATTTGATTGGCACTTGGACAAGATAAAGTGGATACATGCTTTAAAAGGGGAAAAGGAACCTGCAGAAAGGGTGCCAGTGGGCATGTCTCATCATAGGACTTCAGAACCAGAAGGAACCCGGCCACTGCCCGTAACCCACCCTTTCTCCATAGTGACCCAGGAGCCAAAGACATCAGTTGCCTGACTTCTCTTCAGAAAGACCCTAAAGGACCCCGCTCCCTGGATTCCCACCCCGCCCTCTACCCTGCTCTACTCACCTCAGGCGAAGACTTGACTCATTGGAAAAGACTCTGATGCTGGGAGGGATTGGGGGCAGGAAGAGAAGGGGACCACCGAGGATAAGATGGCTGGATGGCATCACGGACTCGATGGACGTGAATCTGAGTGAACTCCGGGAGATGGTGATGAACAGGGAGGCCTGGCGCGCTGCTATTCATGGGGTCGCAGAGTCGAACACGACTGAACGACTGAACCGAACTGAACTGACGCTGCCTCTAGCGACAGACCAAGCAGCACCAGAGCGGGGACAACAGAAGGCTAGAGAGGGTCGGAGAAACTTCTAAGGAGGCAAAAAGTGAAGTGCCTAGGTCAAGACTTTGGACTATTGCCCAAACGAGGAGACGCAGCTGCTTGTTTCAGGCCTTGATCGCATGGAATAATCATAGGTACTGCTGAATAACACTGACGCTTATTTTCAACTTTGGAAAGTCAGCTAGTCCCTTCTCTCTAGCCTCCCGCGCCCCATCCCGCCTTCTGCTCTTACCCAAGGGACTGTCTTCCCGTGAACGCTGCGTGCGCTTGGGCTTGTTCTTTATGACACACTTCCTCGCCTGTGTCTTAGATGTCTCTCTCCCCTGGTGGTGGTGGTGGTGGTGGTTTAGTCGATAAGTCGTGTCCCCGACTCTTTGCGACCCCATGGACTGTAGCCCGCCAGGCTCCTCTGCCCATGGGATTCTCCAGGCCAAGAATACCGGAGTGGGTTGCCATTTCCTTCTCCAGCGGAATCTTCCCAACCCAGGGATCGAACCCAGACCTCCTGAATTACAGACAGATTCTTTACCAAGCCTCTCTCTCCCCTCGTAATTCCCAAATCGTTGTCTTAGGCTTGTCTTAAACTATAAACTCAAACCCCTTTTAGACGGGACAAATGGCTGGATTCCTTATTTCAGCGAAACTCCAGAGGACCAATACTGACCTCCTCCCTGCTGCTGCTGCTAAGTCACTTCAGTCGTGTCCGACCCCAGAGACGGCAGCCCACCAGACTCTCCCGTCCCTGGGATTCTCCAGGCAAGAACACTGGAGTGGGTTGCCATTTCCTTCTCCAATGCATGAAAGTGAAAAGTCAAAGTGAAATCGCTCAGTCGTGGCCGACTCTTAGTGACCCCATTAACTGGAGCCTACCAAGCTCCTCCATCCATGGGATTTTCCAGGCAAGAGTACTGGAGCGGGGTGTCATTGCCTTCTCCGCCCCCTTCCCTAGTTTAGACGTATTAGGAAGACACTGAGAGGTCGTGTATGGAAAGGAACGCCGCTGGTGGGCAGCGAGAGAAAGGTGAAAGCGGGGCATCCGCGTCTGTGCGGAAAAGCGCAGAGTAGGAACCACGTGCCTACGTTCCCTGCCGCCCTGCCCTGGCGACAGCTGGCACAGCCACCGACCGGGAATAG
>SJYC01022377.1:0-42716 GCA_006408675.1 Madoqua kirkii | reverse complement strand
CGCCCCTCCCCGCCACCAGGGGCTGATGGCAGTCGCGGCAGCGGCTGCGTTTGCCTGAAAGAAAAGCCTAAATACATTAGCGAGCTGGTAAAGCTTTTAAGGCCTTCTCGGGAATGAGTGGCTGGCTAATGAGAGGTTAATTCTGTTTGGAAGGGAAGGCTGCGCTGGTTTCCTGAGATAAATGGACAGGAAGCGCATTACCTCCGCGCGCTGGCAAGCGACTCCCAAATGCTTTTTGCACCTGCCGCTCTGAGCCGCGCGAGCCGCGGCTGAGCCCGCAGGGATCGCGGGGGCCAGTCGGGTACGAGCGGGTGATGAGCCCCACGCACGCCCCGGGCCCTCTCCTTCCGGGGGCGCAGCGCTCACCCCCGGCCCTGGAAATCCTCTGTCACACCCAGGTGCGGCGTGTTCCGGAGCTCAGGGGTCCCCCGATTCCGCCAAGCCCCCTCCAGGAGCGGAAGGGTTAAGAATGATGTAAGTATGATACCCGAGCCGCTAGCCGCCGGGCTGTAGGTCTCCGGGCTCCTTCACCCCGGCTTTGCTGGGGAACAGCGGGGAAACTTTCCCCTATAATGGGTGGCACACATCGCAGCCCTAGGTCTGATTCCTGGCTCCTCTGCCCCGAGGTGGTCTGTTAAAAGAGGGTCCTGGTAGATTTCTGGAAATGGAGATTCTGTGTATTAACAGGGGAACAGTTTAGACATCATGTAAAGGTTCCCGAAAAGAAACCACGTCTGTTTAGAATCCATTAATGTTGCTGACATGTGTTTTATTTCTACCCATTTGGCACGTTCATACTATGGGATGCTTTCCTGTGTTCCCTAATTGTACTGTTCTGGTTTCCTCTTTTCCTCCTGAAAATAAAAAGGAAGGAAGGAAGAATACAAGGGGCAAGAAACGGGATGGATTTGTTTGAGCTGTGCAAGCTGTCACGTCACGGTTTCCTATTAAAATATAAAACTTTTATAAGTCATCGATTTTATGTTTGTGTTCTAGCTCCCTCTCCAGATTTCTCTTCGTAGAGTCTTAAAAGACTCCTTAACTTGGCGGCATACTAGCTGAGGAAGTGGGTACGCTATAATTGACCATTCACCACGCTCTTACTTCCCAAGCTGACTTCGGATCTTGTTAACAGTCCGAATGTACCGGGCGAATGTGTCAACTAACCTAATGTCCTGAAAATAAGAACCACCTTGCGGTTTAATTGTGAAAATTAACTTTTCCTCTAGCATGCTGAACACTTATGCAGCAATAAAAAGTGAATTCTTAGGCGTATAAATCTTAGGCTTGTCAAATGTTTACAACAGAGGAGCAATAAAGCACCTCAAAAGAAATGAAGTTTTTCCTCTAAAGAACAATAGTTCCATTTCAGGACGCTAGGACGTGCAATGACTCGGGGGTGCCCTCTGTTGGTAAAATCTAGAGCAACCATCTACTTAAGGAACAAGATATAGGAGGGAGAAGTGGAAAGGGAGGAAAATTATAGAAAATCAGGAGTGAAAAAACTCCTGAACTCAAACTAAACTGAATTTGATCCTTAACTCTTGGTTATATGTTTTAAAATAGAGTCAATAAAGTGGGATTCTTCTTTCATAGGAGTCAAACTAAATGTTGGGTTAAGGAAGAGGAAACATCTTACTATTAGTCTTTGTTAGCAAAATGCTTTGAAAGATGCTGTTTACATTGATTACTTTGAAAAAGAGGTTTACCAGGGTTTCATTGCCTTGGTTTCATTAGTAATATGTAGTAATTGCAAGAAAATCAATTTGGGGCTTAACAGTATTTACTTCACACTATCACCTAAAAATCATATCACATAACTTCCCCCAAAAAGTCATTTCTCCAGGCAACTCTGAAGCTACTATTAAGCATATTATGGATACACACAAGACTTGGGTTATATCGTGGGCAGTAAAAGGTATGTTTACTACTTGAGTCATCATAGTGTGTAATAAATAAGTAATGAAAAGTTGCAGTAAAAATAGATAGGCATCCTTCATTAGGGAGCTAGTGGTTTGTATAATTCAGCACGTGTGTAATGAGGAAGCTGGAGTGATGGAAGGTTTACCCTCAATTATCCTGGCCCATTGACTGGCACTTTTTAACATGTGGAATACTAACATGTCCGTGTTTGATACGAAAATTCCTAAATTAGGGATTCTGAGTAATGTAGCAGGTAGAGTTGCAGCCTGCGACTTGGTTATAAGTTCATTTAAAATGGCAGCCCATTGCCATTTGCGGTGCTGCTGTGCTGTGCCAAGTCGCTCAGTCGTGTCAGACTCTTTGCCACCCTACGGACGGTAGCCCCGCCAGACTCCTCTGTCCAAGGGACTCTCCAGTCAAGACACTGGAGTGCTGGAGAAAGGCAAAGACGAGGACAGTATGCAGTGGCTCCTGGCCTTTGAGGCCATTCTTGAGATTAGATACCACTTCACACCTGCTGATAACAAATTGGAACCTATCATCGACCTCATAAAACATGCTTTCCTGTATCTCTCTCTGGAAGTCTCCTTTCCCGCCAGCAATTGGTTTCCCTCTCATTTTTGCAACCATTCCATCGCAAAAGTAGAAACGGACCTGCTATTGAATTAATTTGCTAATAGACGATGAGCATTTGTGGAAAAGCCACGGAACAACAACAGATCATGGTATAAAATTACACTGCACTAAAACTCACTATCCTCACGAATCTAACTACAGTGTAACAGAACACCCAGACGTTCCCCGACTCTCAGAACCCCCTCCCCAACTGCTTTCAGGAAGGGAAAAACGTCAGAGTGACGGGAACACCAGCTGCCCGCGAACCCCACCAGGGAGCTGGTGGCTACCTTCCCAGGCCATCCGATTCGTTCCGGACCACGGGTCACATTCGCATTTCCAACGCGACTGGCTTTACCAAAAGTCCCGAATGAGCTCAGAAGGCGGTGGCTTTACTTTAAAAAAAAAAAAAGACTCATTTGAAAACACCCTGATGCTGGGAAAGATTGAAGGCGGGAGGAGAAGGGGACGACAGAGGATGAGATGGTTGGATGGCATCACAGACTCGATGGACATGGGTTTGAGTAAACTCAGGGAGATGGTGATTGACAGGGAGGCCTGGCGTGCTGCGGTCCATGGGGTCGCAAAGAGTCGGACACGACTGAGCGATTGAACTGAACGGAAGTTACTTAAAAAAAAAAGTCCGCAGCGGGCTCAGAATGCGGCTCAGCATATGCGATTGGCCTCTAAGTGACCTGCCGCCGGGCGCTAGGCAAAAACGCGCCCGTTTGCTCCGAGGAGCCAGGGCTGTAGGGCCGGGACAGGGTCGGGGGCTGGTGATCTAAATAAATGCGTTACGGGGAGGGACTTTGAACCCGATCACTTTCCTTCTCGGAAAGGCCAAAGGCCGGCTCCTTTGTAACGACGGAGCTGCCGTCGCCCGTCTCCACTGGGCGCGGGGCGACAGTACATTGCAGAAGAGGGTGGAGGGGAGCGCGGAGGCCATAGCCAGCAATACGGAGGCTGGCCCGCAGTGCAGCCGACCCAACTGGCGGCGGGCGAGACGCGGAACTCGAATCACCCCGGGGAGGCTGGGAGCAGGGGGCGGGGGACCGGGACCCCGCGCGCGCGCTGCCGGCCGGGCTTCGCACTCGCTCACCGTCTTTGTGTCTTTTCCTTCCCCGCCCTCCGCTCTCTCCTCCCGCCCTCCGCCCGCCCGCCGACTCGGGCCGCCACGATGCCTCCGCTCCCCGCGGCCGACGCCGCCGACGCGCTCGGCCCGCGGCGCCCGGCTCGCTTCTGCTGCTCCTGCGGCGGCGGCGGCGGCGGCCCGCGTCCGACGCGGGGCTGAAGGAGGAAGAAGAGGAAGCGGGGCGCTCCCTCCGGCCCATGCCGCCGCCCCGGCCCGGGACCCGCCACGGCCCCCGCGCCGCCGCCCTCGCCGGAGCCCACGAGAGCTGCATGGACGGGCATGGGCTTGAGAGTAGCATCGCCCTCCTGCGCCGCCGCCGCCCCAGCCTCCGCCGCCGCTGCCGCCGGGGCTGAGCCGCGCTGCCGCCCCCGCCGCCGCCCCGGGCTCGGCCCGCCGCCCCTGGCGCTGCTGCTGCTGCTGCTGTTCAGCCTCGGGCTGCTTCATGCAGGTACGGGGGGCGCGCGCGCGGTTTGGGGGTGAGGGAGCCGCCTCTAGGGCCAGGAGTGCCGGGTTCCCCTGTCCCCCCACTCCCGGGGGGCAGAAGGCGCTGGCCGGGGCGGGAAAGGCCTCCCCAGCTCCTGAACCGCACCGTGGCCCGGCTGGCGGCGCGGCGGCAGGAACACACCCGCCAACCAAGCGGCGCGCCCAGGGAACACGGGAGCGGCCTTTCGCCCTGCCTCCCGCCGGTCCGCAGTCCCCGCCTTCTGCTCGGACAGTGGATGATCTCTCCTCCCGCAGCCACTTATCAAAGATGTAGCGCGCGGGCGGGGGGCTGCGCTCCCGAGACAAACGTTCCGGATGCTCTATTACTCTCTGCATGGGTGTTTTACTGAAAGTCAGGCTGGGATCAGGTTTCTGCCGCCGCCTCCTAGGCTGGGGAGACGGGAGCCTGGTTGCTGCTGCTGCCCTGGAGTTGGGGTGGCGTCGAGGCGAAGAAATGGCACCCGATGGGAAGATAATTCTACCCGCTTGAAAACCTAGGGGTTCATCTCGAAGTCACTTAAAACTTCTTTAAACTGAGATCGCTTTCATATTTGCGAAAGCCCCTTTTAATTTCAGCTTTCACCCCCTCTTTGGGAAAACTTCGTGCTTTGTGGCTAGCCGCGTGTTTTTGGGGGGGGTTCCAGGAGAGTGTGACCGATCTCTTGCCTTCGGGAACTTCCCGAGTGGAAGCAGCAGTGAGGAATCCGTTCTTAGCGAAGTAAAACCTTTTGTCTTAACGATGATGAGCCTTCTAGCGTGTTTTGCCTGTTTTTCTTTTTAAGATCTTTTCATGAACACAATGATACATGTCAGTTATATCTCAGGGAAGCGGGGGCGGGGGGGGGAGTGGAATCTAGAACGCCCTTTACAAATAAGTACCATTCCTAGCAGCATATCTAGACAAAAAATTTCTTCAGTGCCAAATTGAAAAGGAATCTGTCTTTTAGTTTGAGAGTACCTAGAGCATTAGATACGTTATCCTTTGAGATCCTTTTGTCCTGTATTTGTGAGACAGCAATCACAAGACTCTGATCTGGAGAATACTGAACTGTAATGCCACCCAACTGTGCCAGAGTTAATTTTTATTTATTTATTAAGTCATACCAGCGGTGTTATGAATCTGGGAGGTCTTTTAAGTAATGGGGAAAAAATGTGACATTTGAGCAGACGACTGAATTTAGTTTTGCGTAACTTTGCATTGTGATGTAACAGCTGCATTTTAACACTGTCACTTGTGGAAACAGACTGAAGTCTTAACAGAGAATTTAAGTAGCAAGTTGTACAATGATGAAGGTTTTTAATTAGTGATTTTAGAACCTTAGTAAATAAAGTCAGTCTGCTCACGGTTGCATGGAAAACTTTTTCAGGAGTGTTTCGTGTGGGGGGAAAAAAAGTGTCCATAATGTCAAAGTGTAGATTTCTTGAAAGGGAAATTGAGCTGGTGGGCAGGACTGTGACCCTCTTGACTGCTTAGATATTGTTTCCTTTAGTTGCCATAGGGTCCTGTAACAGGATTGGAATGTGGTCCTTGAAGCTTTCTTCGATGGCCTCTGAAAGGCCTAAGAAGTTGGTTTAAAGGTTTAGAAAATTAAGGTGCCTTAGTTCAAGAACTTGGAATGTGAAACTCCTCTCAATATCCTAATGTGCTCACACTGAAGTCCCCATTAGATTCTACCCAGAGTTACTGTAGTGAGTGATATCTGTGGATAGCTTGTTGGAATGAAGCAATTGATCTGGTTTTAGGAAAGAGGGCTCCTTTTGAGAGAGTTCTTTGAAGAATGGTGCTATTGAAATGCAGGGGTTGTGTCTCCTCAGAGCAGCTAGCCTCACCTCATGCTCTTTACAGATGGGCCACCATATGCTTTATGCCCGGATCCTTATAATTTGCCTCCACACCCCAGATGGCTCTGCGTTTCACTTAATTCATTTCAGCAATATCTCATTTCTTTTATTATAATCTGATGATTGGGCTGCAAATTCACCCGTGCAGGCCTAACATTGCGGAAACCGCCTTGAATGGTGAGGTCTTTATGTCTGGATCATTCGTGAGAGCTCTAGACTGACAAATCCTTTAGTAAATTTCATTTACTGGGATGAAAATACGGTCACATCATAGATGGTATGATTTGAAAAAATAGATCTGTAGCTGCAGATTTTGAATTCTGCCCTTGGGAAATGAAAAGGATACTTTTATTCTTTTTTTTTTTTTTTTCTTAAGCAAACCTCTGCACTTCCTGAATGGAGATCCAATATGGGAGTTCCTTGCTCATTCATACACTTCATGGTTTTCTTGGCTGCATCCTTGAAATTGTTTCTGCTCTGCATTGTCTTGGCATTTGGACAGGAGGCTTATTTTACCGCCTCTCACAGGCAAAGTGTGCATTGTCATTATAAATTCATGAAGCCCGGATATTTCTGGGTGTATGCTGCAAATTAGTCATTATATACAGGAGCCTGTGATGAGGCTGAAACTGCTAACCCACATGCACTTTCTCTCGGGTTAAGCCCTCCTACATCCCACCGTCTCTATTCAAAAAGTCTGTTAGAAACTTCATCCAAAACAAAGGAATCCAAGGAACTGGGTTTTGTGTGAGATTTCTCAAAGGAATCAGCACCTGCCTGCTATGCAAAAGGGCGTGGGGAAAGGGACGAAGGGAACAAAAAGGGATCTGGGAGTCTAGATTCTGCTTTTCCTTTCTAAACAGTGGCATCTGCATTTCCATACTGGTCTTACTCTTGATATTTTTATGACTATTTGAAATAATTATAAGTAAGCGTGCACTCCGCTAGATTTTATAGACCATAAAAAGAACAGAATAAGCCCTGCACGTTTAGCGGAAAGTTCTTGTGTTGTCATTTATGTGTTGTTCAAAAGCTGTGCGTTACTGAATGAGCCTTGGCTCATATATTTATTTTCTTGCTTACTGCTCGTTGTGAATCTGATTTTAAAAGAAAAAGAGAAAAGATGTTGCTGTTTCTGACTTTTTTTTTTTTTAAGCTATCAAGTACTGTCTTGAGAATTAGAAATTTTGTTGGGGGAATGAAAATGAGATTTGAGGAAGGGCACATGTCCTGGGCTTCACACTCGCAGTTTACAGTCTAGCCGGGTCAAGGCCTTTATATCCCTTTGTCTTGATTTTCCCATCTGTAAAATGGCTTTAATGCCACTTTGGAGGTTGTTGGCTGGTTTTATTTTTTTGTTTCCACTTTTGCCTTTTTGAGTAGAACAGTTGAAAGATGATTTGATCTACTTTGTAGAGAGGAATTCTATAAATACTAGAGCTGCTTTTTTGTCAGCTTTGGAATGAGAAAACATGAAAGAGGCCAAATGCATAAAGATGTATCTGTGATTTTTATTTAGTGCCTTTAAGTAATAGCTGTATATTTACAGCTCCAAAATATTAAAATATTTTAATCTCCTCTTTTACTTGTTTTAAGTCAGATATCCAGTCTTGACTATTTTCCCTTTTTGGTTTTGGAAACTTAGGAACGTTGGGGAAGTGCCTTACAAGGTTGTCATCTCCTACTCCTCCTTTCCCCAGGTGATGCCATGAACAAAGATTATAGGCTATTTCACTCATTTAAAAGCAGTTTACTACTAAAAAGACTAAAATATCTCTCTACGGTGATTATTAGGGTTAGTTTTAAGTCTTTATCAGATAATGTCCTAAATCTTGATATCATCCTGAAGTTTTGTTATGCCTAAATCTTGAATAATTACACATTTAATAATGCTCTACTGACTGATGCACCCCCTCGGATATTTCATGCCTAGAAACGATCACAGAATTTACTTTAGAACAACCTATTCATTTCTCAGAGGAACCTAAGACTTGAGGTTGAGGCTCCTCCATAGTTGAGATACCTAGAAAGAATGTGCAGGTAACACAAATATGTGTTACAGTTCATTTCTATAAAATTTGAGGTGAACAATAAAGAAAGTTGTTTTTGTTTTCCATGATTCTGGTGTTCTCCTTTTAAGGAATATAATATTAAACTAATTAGTACACACACTGACCTAGTATTGGCAGTTTATGTGGGTTTTGAGCTTTGAGAGATTTTACAAACTTTTGTATAAAAAGTTAGGGGCAAACCATAATTTGCAAACTTACTGTTTACATAGTAGGGCAGTCATCATATGATTTTTCATTACTTTCTGTTAGCTTTGCTTAAATCATTATGTGAACCATTGATTTCAGAGGGGAAAGTAGTTTTATATATATGCAAAGAATTATGTCTCCGGTTCTTTTTCTAGAAAAAAGCATAGTTGGTGGAATCGCCTGTCAGTGTTGTGTACGTTCTGAGTTAGTATACTTTTACTGTGAACTGTTGAGGAGCTAGAATCCTGCAGTGACTGATGTTATGGAATAGTGAATACCTAGCTTGGTCAAACTTTATGTTTTCTTTTCTTTTTCCTGATTTTATTTTATTTATTTATTTTTAATACTTTATTGTATTTTACAATACTGTATTGGTTTTGCCATACATTTACATGAATCAGCCACAGGTGTACACGATCTCCCAATGCCAAAGCCCCCTCCCACCTCCCACCCCACACCATCTCCCCGGATCATCCCATACACCAGCCCAAGCATCCTGTATCCTGTATTGAACATAGACTGGCGCTTCATTTCTTATATGATAGTATACATGTTTCAGTGCCATTCTCCCAAATCATCCCACCCTCTCCCTCTCCCTCAGAGGCCAAAGTCGATTCTATACCTCTGTGTCTCTTATGTTGTCTCACTTACAGGGTCATCATTACTATCTTTCTAAATTCCATATATATGTGTCAGTATACTGTATTGGTGTTTTTCTTTCTGGCTTACTTCACTCTGTATAATCGGCTCCAGTTTCATCCATCTTATTAGAACTGAGTCAAATTTATTCTTTTTAAGGGCTGAGTACTTTATGTTTTTAAACGATCATTTACACTTTGTAGAAACCAGGGGTTTACGTGTGTTCGTTTACATGCAGTTTGTCAGTAAATATTTCTCAAGAAAGACAGAATAACTTAGTGCCTGGGTTTTTTCCTGATATTCTTCCCCTGTAGCTAGAGTAGAATCGGGTAAAGGTCTTTTAACTAATCGCGCCGTAATTCAGGAGTTTCCCCTCCCTGAAGTGTGCACGCTTTACTCGTGGTTGTGTGTGCAGACTGTGCTCTTCAAAGCAAGTTACTTACGCAGTTTTCAAAATCAAAACAAAGTTCACATCTTTGGCTTGGCCTTAGAGCAAAGGGATCTTTCTCAAAATCTATAAACAAGAGCAAAGTTGATAAAATATTTCCTCTATTGTTCCCTTGTAGTTTAGCCTAAGAACACCTGGATAAACTCCTGTTCACTCGCAATGGCCCACGCTTCAGTTGTTAAGTTAACCCGCTGCATGCAGTGGTTCTCCCAGTGGCTGACTTTGTGAAAGGCCAAGAAGCCACAACGCAACCCTATTTCTGAAGGCCTTCTTAAAATAGGAGTATAGGAAATAGAGCAGACAGTTCCCAGAGGAGAACGTTCTTTTCTCATGCAGCGCAGAAAGTTGGGAAGCCTTTTAAAAGCATTCCGTCTTAATCTTCTTTCTCCCAGGTGACTGCCAGCAGCCAGCCCCGTGTCGAATCCAGAAATGCACCACGGACTTCGTGTCCCTGACTTCACACCTGAACTCCGCTGCCGACGGCTTCGACTCTGAGTTCTGCAAGGCTCTGCGTGCCTATGCTGGCTGCACCCAGCGGACTTCCAAAGCCTGCCGTGGTAACCTCGTGTACCATTCTGCTGTGTTGGGCATCAGCGACCTCATGAGCCAGAGAAACTGTTCCAAGGATGGCCCCACATCATCTACCAACCCGGAAGTGACCCATGACCCTTGTAACTATCACAGCCACGCGGGAGCCAGAGAACACAGGGGCGGGGACCAGAACCCTCCCAATTACCTTTTCTGTGGCTTGTTCGGAGACCCTCACCTTAGAACTTTCAAGGATCACTTCCAGACATGCAAAGTGGAAGGGGCTTGGCCACTCATAGACAATAATTATCTTTCGGTTCAAGTGACGAACGTGCCCGTGGTCCCCGGATCCAGTGCTACTGCGACAAATAAGGCAAGTGTACTTATTTTTTTTCCTTCTTCTTCTTTTCTTCTGTAACTTTCAGATGTTTGATTCTTCAGGCGACTGTTGAAGTATGATACAAAAGACCTTGTTTAAAAGGAACTTTTGTTGGTCAGCTCAGCACAAAAGGTGGATGAAGGATTAAATGAAAGTTACTTGGTTAAAGAAAAATTTTTTTTCTCACTGGAATTCTTGTGGGTCTAAGTTTAAATAGGCAATGATATGAAAAATAAAAAGGAAACAGTGAAGTTGGGTTCTCTAGGGAAAAGGCAGGCCTGTTTAATGAAAAAAAAAAGTTCTTTTTTTCCAGTGATGTCATTTTTGAGTGCTGATGTCTGTGGCTCTTGAAGAAATCCATGTTCAGGTTTATCAGATGACTGCAGTGGGTGCTCTGAACAAAGAGCACCATGAAGCCCAAGAGAGCGACTCATCAGGAAATTTTATCGGAAACTTGGAAGCTTATAGTAAAACGTGGTGACCAGGGAAGTTAAGTGAATTTTGCAGAGTAGTAATACCTAATTCCATGTAACCTCAGGATAAAATTTAAGTCAACCAGAGGGGAAAACTGACAAAATGAAGCTCACCATTCTAGCTGCCATTGTCTGTAGCTGGTGTGTGTTTGTTCATTTTAAAGAAACTGATACTGAAGAGGGAGCCTGGAAGCCAGCATTAAGGCACCAGAGTCTTAGTCCAAGCAGGTGGCGAGGAGCTGTGGCTGGGTTTCCAGCTGGCAGCCCCAGCTGATTCAAACATTAGTAAATAAAGAGGTCCAAAAGGGTTTTCCACAAAAATGGTGAAACAGGGGCTTCCTTGGTGGCTCAGTGGTAAAGAAAAATCCACCTGCTGGTGCAGGGGACACGAGCTCAATCCCTGATCCAGGACGATCCCACATGCCTCCAGACTACTAAGCTCACGCGCCCCATCTACTGAGTCAGAGCTCTCGAGCCCGTGTCCCGCAACAAGAGAAGCCGCCGCAATGAGAGGCTGCACCCACACCTGGAGATACCCCCCACCCCCGCTCTGGGCAGCTGGAGAAGGCCTGCCAATGGCAAGGAAGACCCATAAACAAATTTTTTCTAATGTTTCTATTGCTAAAAAAGTGTAACAACAAGGAACCAGCTCCTTGGCTGTCTTCTCCAACTATAAAATCACACATACAGGTTTTCTTATTTTGTATCATTTCATTTTGTTTATTGTATCTTTTCATAAGTTGGATTAGACTAAAATGTAATTGACAGGTAGCACGCTTTTATGATACTTAAGGACTGTTCTCTTGATTCCTGGCCTTGCCTCCAAACATATGTAGCATAGTTTTTAACTGAATTTAAATTATTTTACTTGGCATTTTGTGGAGGGAATTTTAGCACACTTCCAGAGACTGTGTGGAGACACCCGGGGTGTCACAAATCTAAGATTAGAAGTCATCACCCTTATATCTCAAGTAAACTTTCTCTGATTTTTGTAAGTAGACAGATAATTTTTCCTGTCTGTATATTACAATATGTATTTGCTATATGTTATAAAGTTAATAGCTGCAAAGTCATAAGCAGTGAGCAACAAATCATTACTGCAGACTCAAAGGGCATAAAACCTGGTAATAGTTTTTGAAAAGACATGACACTGAAAAATTCAAGAAGGCAGTTCCATTGAAAATGCAGAAAATCATCAGTTTTACAGATAACAGAAGGCTTGGAAGGATAGCCTTCACACGATACTTTTGAGATTAATAAGTGCTGTATGCATGGGAAAATTTACAGTTGACCCTTGAACAACATGGGTTTGAACCCACCCAATCCACATATGTGGATTTTTTTCAGTAGTAAATACTACAGTACTACATTATCCCTGCTTGGGTGAATCCTTGGGTACAGAACCCTGTATACAGAGGGTTAGCTGTAACGTTACATGTGGATTTTCAACTGCCCGGGGGTCATTGCACTAACTCCTCTGTTGTTCAGGGGTCAGCTGTATTGTTTCTTTCACAAGCCCAGAGAGTTATTTTCCAAACCTTCTATCCAGTCACATGTCACTCCTATTTGGTGTTCAGCCTTTCAGAACTCTGTACTTTTTACCCATCGTGTTGAAAATAATCTGGGGACAGCTGGTTGCCTCATGAGTACGCATAGTATATGAATGCGACAGTTGACACTGAAGTACTTTAGATCATTCTATTTCAGTTGTGGTTGAACCTATCATAGCTTTTAGCAAATACATAAGTACAATTTGTTTTCTCGCTCACTTTGTTGAGGATCAAAGGTTTTACCCTTTCCAGAAAGGAGAGAGGGAAAAGGTATCTATCTTTTAACATAAATTCAAGCAGACAACGAGAATGTTTAGTCTCTAATTGCCCTGTGGGAAAGTATCCCCCACATCTGGTGGCCATGCTGTGCAGCAACAAATTATCCTTTCACGACCTCCCGTGCTTGCTGTTGTTTTTTCTTTTCTCTTTTTGTAACTCTCTCCAAAGCCCCCCAGAAGCATGTGAAGGTTACTGTTTGAGGGCCTGTCTCCATGTGGTATGGCCTTTGCTGGTGAAACCCAACAAAGAAAGACCTAAAATCTTGCACTGCAGTTCCTTTTGCTGTACCCGGGACCAAAATAAAACTTTTTAAAAATTTCTAAGCAGTGAAAACAGTCCACTCCAGTGTTCATGCCTGGAGAATCCCACGGACAGAGAAACCTGGTGAGATACTGTCCATGGGGTCCCATAGAGTCAGACATGACTGAGTGGCTAACACACACACACACACACACACACACATGCACACACACATGCACATACACCATGAAAAAAATGCGATGCTGAAACTATCGTATCTAAGCAGCCATTCATTCCACCACCCTCAGCACGAAAGCAAAGCACTGGACTCGCGTGTTTTGCTCAGGCAACTCAGTCCTGGGGCCGTGGGCTTCTTGAGCAGGCCATCATCTTCAAAGGCTGTCTTTGTGAGCTCTGCCTGCCCCCTGAACACGCAGGTTTCCCTCATCACAGAAAGACAAAGCTTAGTGGGGAAAAAAATCTAAACAACAGAGGGAAAGAAAATGAAGTCATCTCTGGTCAATTCAGTTCAGTTCAGTCACTCACTTGTGTCTGACTCTTCGCAGCCCCATGGACCACAGCACACCAGGCCTCCCTGTCCATCAGCCAGTCCCGGAGTCTACTCACACTCATGTGCATTGAGTCCGGGATGCCACCCAGCCATCTCATCCTCTGTGGTCCCCTTCTCCTCCTGCTAGCTAAGCCTTTCTTCGCCAGGCCTGCAGTTCTTGGAGGTGTGGTCTCATCTCCCCTGGTCCATGTCCTCTCCCCCTTCCCAGCTGTGCAAAGGTATGCCTTCTCAGGGCCGAGGCTTCGGGCTGTGCCCTGCACCAGCCTGTCCGGTTCCCTCCCTCCCCCGGAGTCTGTGTGCTTGGCCACCTGGCTAGCTTGATGTGTTCCTAAAGGGGACACCAGAGCTGTTTTCCCCTCTCCCCACTCCGGGGGCTACCAGGGCTTCAAGGCACACCTGCACACACCTCTGCTGAGATCGTGTCCCCTCTGGGCCGCCGTTCCCATCTTTGGCTATAAGAGGCGGGCAGCTTCAGACCTGCAAATGCTCTGCAGAAAGATATGAGAGAGGGGATGGGCTGAGAATGGGTAGGGTTGGCGCTATAGAAAGGAGTACTCTTTGTGTGTGGGGTTCTGGGGGGATATAGTGCTGTTTTCTCTCCTGATCCTCACACAGATAAACAACCAGATCATCCATGGAGGGTGCTGGGCGGCGTACCTTCTCTTCCACTTCTCTTTGCCCACCCCTCAGTCTCAGCTTCATGTTGTGTAACTATGAATCCCTGTTTATGTGGATCTAAGAAGAAATTGTCATGATTGCAGAAGGCAATTTTGGTGTGAATTATTTCATAAAATGATTTTGCACTTCACAAATGGAGTCCTAGTAGCATGTATGGAAATCTCCAGTCTCTCAGGTGCATTTAAAATGATTTCCTTTTCCCCAAAATTTCAAGGATGCATTTATTACACATCTAATGTAGCTCAGTTGGTTAAAAAAAAAAATCTGCCTGCAATGCAGGAGACCAGGGTTTGATCCCTGGGTCTGGAAGATCCCCTGGAGAAGGAAATGGCAACCCACTCCAGTGTTCTTGCCTGGTGAATCCCATGGACAGAGGGGCCTGGCGGGCTACAGTTCATGGGGTCGCAAGAGTCGGACATGACTAAGTAACTAAAGCACCAAACAGTAGCAATACTTTTAACAGTTATTTTGTACAAATAACTTGTGTACTTTTGCTTTGTCTTTCAAACCTTTCCTTCCAATGTAATTATGTCCTTTCTTCAACATTCTAGCATGCTTATCCTATTCTTCAAAGTCAGGGAAACAAAATTACACCAAACAGTAGCAATACTTTTAACAGTTATTTTGTACAAATAACTTGTGTACTTTTGCTTTGTCTTTCAAACCTTTCCTTCCAATGTAATTATGTCCTTTCTTCAACATTCTAGCATGCTTATCCTATTCTTCAAAGTCAGGGAAACAAAATTGCAAGTAGGAGGGGATATTGAGATGACAGCCAGTCCTTTATAGATCTTCAGATCTTGCTATACTTTAGTGAGAGAAGGTGGTTTACCTTCAGGCAGTTTGGTTTTGGGGAGGAGGTGTGTTCCTTGTGCTTGACCAAGCCAGGCGAGTGGACACTCAAGTGCTTCGTATGTCCTTGCTGCTGCCACGGGCCACCAGCTGCAGTAACCCACGGGCAGCAGGGCTCTGCCTGTCCAAAGCACGAGAAGAGAGCCTGTCTTTCAAAGTCCACAAATATCTGTACCTCTGGAGCTCTGGCTACTTGCTGAGAGATTTTCCTGGAAATCACCACTGGCTGATGACACTGGAGATACAGGAAGTCTTGAGTTCCTGTGCTCCATTCTCACTGGCTGCCCACAGTGTTCCCTGGTGATAAAATGCCCTTCCCTTGTAGGGTTCTGGAGCACGAGTGGGTCCTCTCCTGCCTTTGATGCCCCTTAGCATGCCCTATTATTCAGCAGGAGAATGTGGGCATGTAAACCAATGTTCTGGGTCATTCTCTGTTGGTTATAAAGTCAGAGCCAGACATGCCTCTGTTGCAAAGTCCTCCAACGATTTTTTTTAGACGTATCTCTGGATCACGCTTTGGGAATCTGTCCTCTTTTGACCCTAAGCCTAGTGGATTTTTTTTTTGGTAGCTAAGTTTTTGTAAACAGTTATGTTTTCAGTATCTTTATGGAGACTCGGTGAGCTGCACAGTAGTGGTCATTCTTAATTTTGTCCACTAAGGAAGATGCCTCATCCTCTTGTGTACAGAATTAGGTTTTGAATACAATGGACACTGTCCTTGCATGCAACACTGTTACAGAGGCGATACACTATTCTTTAAGAATATAGATTCCTTCCGGGAGTGCACAGGTTGCCTTGCAGATTCATTGTAACTAACCCTTAAAATCTGAGATTTCTCTTTATTATGATTATCTTTTAATACAGATGACTCTTGCCATCTTTCAGTTTTGCATCTTGTCCTGGTTCTTCTTGTTTTGCAGAAATGTTTTAAAAATAAAGTTGTAAGATATGTTGAGATATATTGCAGAAGAGATGGGAAAGAAGTTTGCAGTTGTATAGCTCCCTGCACAGTATACTGTGTTCATTTCTCTGATAAAATGTACAATTTTGTGTTGTACATTGGAAACCCCAAGCATTGAAGGGCCTATCGTGTCTGGGAGATGCCGAGTTGAATGTAGTCTCTGCCTTAGTCTAAGCTCAGAACTAAACTTTGCTGCCTTCATGTCATGGAGAATTATGGGGGTTTTGGGGGGGGTTGTTTTTAGGGTTTCTTTTCAGAACATTGGGGGCCCATGCTATAGGCTGGTTCCAAGTGCTGCAAGTTGCTTCTGGGGTCAGGACCAGGAGGTTGGGCTGGAGAGATGGGCTGCTGAACCTCGGACATAACCCTGCCCACCGGCCACTGTCACAGGTCAGTGTTCTTACTCCCAGGACTTGGCACCATCTCCCTTTTCACCTCCCACCGTCAAGGTGGTCCCTCACCTACCCAGATATCCTCTGAGATACCCTAGCAGGGTCTGGAACCCTGGTTGCTGTTGTTTAAAGGCAGCTGATCTTTTAATACCCAGAAGCTTGCTAGGGTAGTTGAGCATCAGAACCACCAGTTCTTAGTTAAGTTGATTTTTCAGAGTTCTGTCTCATCTTTAAGACTCATAAAAGCATGTCTTAGATAATCCTTATCCTCCCTGAATTTCCTTATTGTGGAGACAATATTAAAAAAATAGTTTCTAGAAGAACAGAAACCAGCTATAGTTGTGCCAGGGGGTGGTATTCCTGTTGGCCCTTTTCTGCTTCCTGCATAGCTCTGGTTTGTACTGGATTTTAAGGTCTTAGGCCCAAAAGCTTTCAACTTTGCTTCATATAGTTTTCAGCAGACTGCCTGGGGGTGGAAGTATATTTGGGCAAAGGAAGCAGAAGAAAAGGGGGTGACATTCTTAGCTCCGTGATGTACCCATGATGTACCCGTAATGTGAACGACCATTTTGTGGGATGAAAGCAGGCCTACCTGGCTTATTCTTTAGACCATACTTTATCAAGACCTGCCTTCGTTTTGTACAAATTACATGTACTCTGGGTGACTAGGCCTCTGTCTTCTCTCTGTTCCCTGGAGGAAGAAATATATAAGATGTCAGTGAAAACTGTCTAAAAAATGTATAAAATTTGTCTGTGTATACCTTGTCAGTTTCACATTTCAAATCTCTGCGTGTGCCAGTGTCTCCGTCCCAGACGTGGTTTGGAAGGATGAAAAGGACCTTCCGAATCCCCCATGTGTAAGTGACAGTAACCCAGCACCTGCCTGAGCCAGCCAGAATTCCCTGCGAGTGCTGTGGGCCTCTGCTACTTTAAAACAAACCCACCCTCCTCCATAGTTGGAACCGGAGGCGCCCAGCCAAGTCTGATGCACAGCTGAGAGTTAGAACTTGTTTTTCTGTCATGTTTCCAAATGTGTCTCTCTGCCCTGTTAAATTTTCTTTGAGTCAACATTTTGAGAGGAAGGGGCAAGCAGGAAACATTGGATGGTTGGTACTTTTTTTTTTTTTTTTTTTGATTGTTGGCTTCAATTAATGCTAACCAAACAGTTTCTGCCCCTGTGGAATGTGGCATGTAAAACGAGTCATACCTACAGTGTCGAACAATGGAAGCGGCTACCTTACCCGTTTAGTCTTTATTTGTTTTGACTGCAGGTAGAACTCGCTCTTCCACTGGTTTGGATCTTGTGTTCTCCTGGGTGGGGTAACTTCAGGACTTCTTAAGCTGCTGAGCTTGTCCTCAGTTTAACAAGAATAGCAGCACACATCTAAGGTGCAGAATTTAACGGGAGAGCCTTGCAGTGAAAACCCGTCGCTGTTGGGTCTAGAAAGAACTTCAGATGAAACTGGGTCTGTGCAGAGAGGAGCTCAGTATGTCCCAGTGAGCTGGTTCTTTTAAGAGTCGGAGCCCAAAGAACGTTAGCTCCTGCCGGTGGGGTTGTCTCGGTGCTGGAACTGTGTACATGGTGGACAGGACTGATGTGACAGCATTTCAAGGCCAGCTTCTCATCTGCTCCGCCTGTGCCCCTGAAAAGGGTGTCAGTGTTTGCTCTTTACTTTTTAAAGGTGTGAGTACGTACACAAGCACACGTGTGTGTTTATGTGGGGTCCCTGCCTTCCCCGCTCCCTACTTCAGGAAAATGAAGACAGAAGGATATTGTTTTGGAACTTTGCAGTTAGCTGGCTTCTTGGAATATGTGGTCACCACCTCTGACCACCTTGTTCCTGACTGGGCTTTGCTTTTTTTTTTTTTTTTAAGCCCTGGGAACCTGAAACTCAACCGAGAAGTGACAGAATGTGAGTGCATTGTGAGACCTTTAAGGCCTTTTGAATCACCTCCCCAAACTGAAAAATGATCAAAGGGGCTGTGATTTCCTGATAATCCCCCGTTGGTTTGGGAAACAGCTGTGCTGAACCTCGGCCCAGAGCATTCACCCGGGGTGCTGCGAGACCCTGGGGATCTGTGTGCCCCGCCTCCACCCCATTAGGAGGGAGATCCCAGAAAGCCAGACCTGCCGGGACAGATTCCTGCCGCTGAGTGACTGCAGTATTTTTAGCCTCTGGTCCAAACCGCAGCAGCTTCCCTGGTGGCTCAGAGGGTAAAGCATCTGCCTGGAATGTGGGAGACCTGGGTTTGATCCCTGGGTCAGGAAGATCCCCTGGAGAAGGAAATGTCAACCCACTCCAGTATTCTTGCCTGGAAAATTCCATGGACAGAGGAGCCTGGTAGACTCTAGTCCATGGGGTCACAAAGAGTCAGACACGACTGAGCAGCTTTACTTTCACTTTTCCGAAGCGTAGCGGCAGCCTCGGCCTGGAATACTGTCCCCACGCACCTGACTTCGCATCTAGAAGTCTAGTGAGGGCCTCCTCACAGTGCAGAGACTAAGCACAGCAAGTAAGAAGGTCCCTCTGGAGTTCTCCGGGTGCCGGCAAGGCCAAAGCACCCCAGGCCTTCCCTCCTCCCTGTAAACTCAGCACCTTGTGCCTCTGGTCGGTACAAGGAAGCTGACCCATTTGCCTCTGAGCCTATTTATGCTTCCAGCCTTCCTTGTTTTAAATGTACAAAAATTGCTCTTTGGATGTCGACTTTTTTTTTTTTTTTTTTTGGCCTGCCGCTTTTAATGTATCATCCCTGGGCCTGCTTCTCTCTCTCTCTCTTTCTCTCTCTCTCTCTCCCCTCTGCATGCTCTTTCCAGCCACCGAGCTTAATGCTTCCCCCAGGACCACCCTGGCAGCCCCAATCATGGGTGTCCTTCTCCTCTGGTTTGGTTTCTTCTTTCTCCAGCTGCTGCCAAGAACCCCTCCAGCAGCCAAGGAAGGCAGCCCTTGTTCCTGCATGTATTACCTAGGGCAACCCTGAAGAATAAATATGTCTGATCCAGTCTGTGTCTCTGGAATCCTGTGAGTGCTGCTCCAGCAGGGCTCGGTGGAAAGAAACTCAAGACGACAGAGAAGCCTCTTTGGGTATCTTTAGGAGGCTGTAGATTTTTGTAGTCTCATTCAAGCTCGAAAAGGAATCTAGAGGGAAATTTCTTCTGCCGCCCTCCTCTGAAACTCATGTATGGCTCTCTTCCTGTGAGCTCTGTTGTCGTGGCCCAGTGAAATGACTTAAACTGTGTAGAGTTGAATTCAGACTTCCTGTAGGTAGCTAGCTGATGCTAGGCTGAGTTGCAGTGGTAATGTTCCATTTGTTTCATTGAGTTCACGCCTTCCTGGCAGATTATTTTCTTTGTTTCTTTTTTTATTTAGTTTTTCAGGAAAATGATCAATGACATCAATTACTGACCTCTTTATGTATGGTCTATGTACTCTCCTAGGCTTTATGAGAAATTGTTCAAACAGAAAGTTATTCTAGAGGGATATCCTTTTATTTCCTGCCTCATAAAAAGTAGCGAAATCCAGAGTTCTCCCCAGCCTAACTGAGATCCTCCCTTAGTGCTTTGGAGCTTCCTAGTCTCGGACTTCTCAACATTGAGAAACATTGGCCCCCTCGAGTTAAGATGATGTGTTTTAGAGCTGGCGATAGAGCAGGTGTGTTTATTTCTTTGAAACACACGCTCTCGTTGGAAGGTCTCCTTTGTGTTCAGCTCTGAAGACTAAGCAGAAGCTGTACGCTGCTGACCTGATGAGAGCAAAGGCCGTGGGCACAGCATTCTCTGATTTCTCCCACAGTCATCTGTTTTTTTCAACCTATAATTGCACCCAGAGGATCTGGGGAAGTAGACACATCAGCTAATTTCATGAAATAAAATTAATCTTAGCTTTCTTAACACAAGCAGAATTTTAACTGGATACCTGTCAACATTGGGTTTCCCTGTGTTCCAGGCTGATTTCCGGTGATTTTCAGTTTGGTTTGCTGGCCCATCTTAACCCGAGAGCTGGAGCCCCTTGTCTGTAAAAGGCCCAGTTCTGGTATTAAGAGAATTCCAGTAAGGTCCCACACATGCAGTGCCAAATGGTCTGATTTAAACCCCGATAAACATTTCTTCCAAAGAATGATAAGCCAGGTAGTTCAGGGCACAGCCTGTGGGGAGTTCTGCTGTTTGAAACCTCACAGCACTGTGCCAGGCTGTGAGCTCGGAGAAGCTCTGTGCTTTGGCAAGGCAGTGCTTGGTTCTCTAGGTGACCTCCCTTTCATTTAGTTCATTTTCATTTTTATATTTTTTCCTGATGGAAAGGAGAGACAGGTGCCTCTCAGTGTTGGCATTTCACAGCAAACCCTAAATCCTCACTGCCTTTCTTGTGTGGAAAGGTTGATTTGCAGCTGCTGTCTCACTTCTCCTAAGAGACCCTGTAGGTGGTAAAGATCTCAGGCAGTGAAACGTTAAAAATAAATGAGGAGACTGGAGTAGTGTGTCTGAGGTGGGGGTTGGGAGGGGCTGGGCAGGGAAGGTTTAACAAAAGGCATTGATGTTTCAAATGCACAGAAATGCCATCCATCAATAATAAATGGTGTGGCATAGAACAGATGTGCCAAATTGAGTTATTACAGCATATGGATCAGTTCATGGGTGGGGGGGGGAGTAAAGAGCTTCAGTTCAGTTCAGTTCAGTCGCTCAGTTGTGTCCGACTCTTTGCGACCCCGTGAATCGCAGCGCACCAGGCCTCCCTTTCCACGACCAACTCCCATAGCTGTTTTTAAATTATCTGTTTAAGAGCTTTAGAATACAATTTTGAATGTCCTGTTCTGACCCTCTGATAGCTGCTAGCTGGAAATAGAAAACGTGTGGGATTTCCAAACATTTCCATTAACACTTGAGTGTTTTTAAAGGAAGAATTATTGAGCGTGAATAAATTTTATTTAATTTTTCCGAAGAGGAGGATAGAATTGGAAAATGACTTTCTGGCCCTTTCTGGTCAGGTGCTTGCTTTTTAAGACCTGAGATTGCAATTGTATGAGGGATGCAAATGCTTTACACAGCTTGTCAGGGACTGTTACCTGTGTTTTCTACATTTTTATTGCTTATATCTCTAGGTACCTCTTCAATATCTACTCAAACTCCAGAGGACCACTCGGGAAACCTCTCTCATGCTTTGAGGTTAATTCATTCCCCTCAACATCTTGATTCAAGGGCTGATTCTATACATAGACTCTGAGAGCAAATTATCTCACCTAAAAGAGAAACAACTAGGGAAACATCAACTTCCTTGTCTTGTAGAGGAAGTCACTCCTAGGAAATTCGACAGATAGACAAAAATGCATTAGGTAAACTGGAATATTTTGTGCGTGTAGACAGTAGTACAGAGGTCAAGCTTTAAGGTTCACCTGATCTTCCAGAGGCATGGGAGTTACCTGTTGGTGTCACAGGTAGAGCAGAGGACAGTAGCGTGAGAGATGTTTGAAATGACTCCTGGAATTGGTGTTTTTAATGAAAACAGCAGAGACTTGGTGAGACAGGGAACTATTCCATTCATGTTAATATTGACCCTTGCTTGCCTTTGTAGGAAACTTGTTTGGAATTGGATCTCTTTGCTGTGTTGTCTCAACAAAACTAATTCCTCTGTGTTTTTCCTAAGGCGAGGTGAAAAGTCCTTAATTGTTGCAAATAAGGCCAAGTTGGTTTAAATCTGAGGTTTGTTAGGTTGGAAGGACAAATGCTTAGCTGTTGTAGAAGAATCCAGTTACTCTTTGAGTGTGGATGTTCTGGTTAAAAGGAGGATAGCGGCTGTATGCAAAGTGTGTTACTCTTATTGTAGCCATCTGTATTAACTTGCAGTCCTTTCAGGTGCAGAATTTACTTGAATTAATCTTTTCACCTCCAAGAGATCCCAGCTTGCCTCTAAAAAGCACTTGTCAAACTGTCTTTAGAGTCACCAAATAAATCTATTTTATAGTCCCATTAGATATCTAGCTCGAAAAATCCCACTCGCTCTGGAAGGTCATATGGTTGGATGCACAGCAAATTTCCTGAAATCATCTCTGGCACACCTCCTTCAGGTTGTTAGGAAGGTGTGGAAACGTGAGAAGGCTGGTCATGAAATTAAACTGTGGCTCAGAGTCATTAGGCCGGGAGAACACCAGGCATTCTCACAGCGCATTGTCTGGCTTTGGGTTGCAGCTGCAAACAACGGATATGAATTTAACCAGTTGCTGCAGCCACAGCTGGTTCGGATCTGGCTTTACAACTGGCTGAAGTGAAATGAAATGGCTGGAAAATTCCAGTCAAGTAACACCAGTGGGAACATGTGGAATTAAATAGCGTGAGCAAACGCCGGCTGAGCCGGGGTGGGAGTGGGGGCAGCCTTCAGACATAAGCCTGAGGGTGGCGGGGGGTCTTGTAGGGAGAAGGGTGGGGAGGGAGGCCCTCGGTGGCCTTTTAACAAGGCTCTATTGTTTTGATTAGTCCCCTTGCAGAAGGCGGCCGTTTGCCTCCATCTAGAGTAATTTGTAGAGTGTTTGGCCTGTCTCCCTTCCTCCTTGACTGAAGTCACCTGATACGTTTTTCTTTTCTTCAAGAAGAAAGCATAATAAGCCATTACCTCACTTACAGACAATAACTCAAATCTCAAAAAGTTGTCTCCCCCCGCCCCCCTGCTCCGCTGCCGCTTGGGGGCCATTCCCACCTTGTGTGATCCAGAAGCCCATATCTGTCTTAGCATCTTTCTATCCTCTGTAGCAGAGATGTCGAGGAGTTTGGAGGTGAAGGTGCTCAGAGTTCTTTTTTTTTTTTTTCTAAGTACTGTTCTAATTAAGGAAAGAAAGTAAGTTCACTAAAGGAAAGTTTTTATATTATCAGTAGATTTTTTTTTCCCTCCATGAATTTTCTGCTGAATTTGGAGAGTTGAGAGTTGACTGGGGGACAGATTTCTGAGAAGCTGAAGGGCCAGCATGCTGTTTGGGGAAAACATTTGCTGTAACTAGGTTTAGGGTATTTATTCTCTGCCAGTGCTTGGGAGCGCCCTTGCCAAGTGCTTTCGCTGTCCCCAGGATTAGCTGGTCATGTGAAACACTTGATTAAGAGACTTAGAGCATCTTTCCTAAGGCACATGGTTGGTAGCTGTTGCTGGGCTGGCTCCCTCCTCAGCTTTCTGTCTCTCCCCTGAGTATGTGTATAGCTCAATTTGTAGTGATGAGTCATAGGATATTGTTAGAGTCCAAGGGAGAAACTTTTTAGAAATCACAGTTCTGGTAAGTTTATTATTAGTGAAGCCACTTAGAGCATCTGCATAACTCAGAAAGGAATCTTCATTCTCTTTTTCTCAGAGCTATCTACCACAACTCATCTGTCTTGAGGAGACAGGATACAAATGATCAATAAAACTTGCCTATATCCCAACAACAACATTTTTCTGTCTTAGGAAAATAAAAAATTTTTGCTGATACACTCTCTGGATCCGTGTTTTTCATTCTAAATACAGAGGACTTTGGGACCTCCCTGGCTGTCTGGTGGTTAAGACTTCTTCGCCTTCCAGTGTAGAGGAGTGCAGGTTTGATCTCTGGTGAGGGGGCTAAGATCCCACCTGCCTCATGGCAAAAAAAAAAAAAATCCCACATAAAACTGAAACAATAACATAACAAATTCAATAAAGCCTTTTGAAAAATGGTCCACATCAGAATGAATACATGTATATGTATGGCTGAGTCCCTTTGCTGTCCACTGGAAACTATCACAACATTGTTAATCAGCTGTTCTCCAATATAAAATAAAAAGTTTAAGTCCACATCAAGAAAAATTACATCATTCAGTTCAGTGGCTCAGTCCTGTCTGACTCTTTCGACCTCATGGACTACAGCAGGCCAGACCTCCCTGTCCGTCACCAACTCCCAGAGTTTACTCAGACTCAGGTCCATTGAGTTGATGATGCCATCCAACCATCTCATCCCCTGTCATCCCCTTCTCCCATCCTCAATCTTTCCCAGCATCAGGGTCTTTACCAATGAGTCAGCTCTTCTCATCAGATGGCCAAAGTATTAGAGTTTCAGCTTCATCCATCCTTCCAATGAATGAATACATAGGGTCTTCAAAATTGTCCCTAACAGTGACACCATTCACTTGCAAGGCAGAAGCAGATATAGGCAGAACTGGGCGATTCTGTCTCTAGCCAGTTCAGCCTCCAAAAGTGGAGGGCAGCTCTCACGGCCCAAGGATGCTGTCGCGCCCATATCCCTCCCATCTGTGTTAAAACTTTGTCCGCCTTCCTTCCCCGACAGATCACCATCATCTTCAAAGCGCACCGGGAGTGTACAGATCAGAAAGTGTACCAAGCCGTGACCGATGACCTGCCGGCCGCCTTCGTGGACGGCAGCACCAGCGGTGGGGACGGCGACCCCAAGAGCCTGCGGATCGTGGAGCGGGAGAGCGGCCGCTCGGTGGAGATGCACGCGCGCTACATGGGGACCACGGTGTTCGTGCGGCAGCTGGGCCGCTACCTGACGCTGGCCATCCGCATGCCCGAGGCGCTGGCCATGGCCTACGAGGAGAGCCAGGACCTGCAGCTGTGCGTGACCGGCTGCCCCCTGGGCGAGCGCATCGACGACGGGCAGGGCCAGGTATCTGCCATCCTGGGGCCCGGCCTGCCCCGCAGCCCCGCGGCCGCGGCCTGGCCCGGCTACACGCTGGAGACTGCCAGCGCACGGTGCCACGAGCAGATGCCGGTGAAGGACATCTACTTCCAGTCCTGCGTCTTTGACCTGCTCACCACTGGCGACGCCAACTTCACGGCCGCCGCGCACAGCGCCCTGGAAGACGTGGAGGCGCTGCACCCAGGAAGGAACGCTGGCATATTTTCCCGAGCAGTGCCCGCGGGGCTCCCCATGGACGCCCCCTGTCTGTCGGTCTGGGACTCACATGCTTGATCCTTGTTGTGTTTTTGTAGGGGATTGTCTTTTTCGATTTTTTTTTCCTGTTCCGTTTCTCCTGTCTATAACAAAATTTTTTAAAAATATATATTGTCATAATATATTGAGTAAAAAGAGTATATATGTATATACCATGTATATGAGAGGATGCGTGTGTCCCGGGATGCCCACCTGATTTGTACATACAACGTTTGGCTGTTTTCCACGTAATGCTGGATGTAGTGTTTTGGACCGTTACCAGTTTTGGGTTTTGGTGTGTGTTTTTTTTGTTTGTTTGTTTTGTTTTTGTTTTTTTGCAGTTTTGTGAAATGTTTTATAACGTCCCTGCCCAGGGACCTGTTAGAAAGCACTTTATTTTTTATATATTAAATATTTATGTGTGTACCTGGTCAGTACGTATATAGTACACGTGCACAGACACCGGATGCGGCGACCTCGTCTGCAGCTCTTGCTGGCGGCGCCCTCACGGCCTTGGCCATCACCGCGCACGTCCAGCTTTCACCTGCTGCCCTCCTGGTGCCACTGCCTAGTTCCTTGGAACTAAGTCCTTGCCCGCTTCTCCTGCCCTCGCTCCACGCGGAAGGATTGCTAACCCCCCCACCCCACCCCCCAACAGGTGCTTTTGGCTGTTAAACACTGATTCTAGGAAGCCCTCTCCTTGGACAGCTGCCACTTGCTTTCAGAGGGTGGGGAGAATGTTAGCACAGTTCTTATTAACTAGGGTTGTTACATCGAGCACTTGGAGCATGGCAGGTTAAACGGTGTGAAACTGCTGTTTTTCTAGGTCAGGAGGGGTTCCAGATGGCAGTGGGTAAGGAGATGGCAGGCATCTTGCTAGAGCCCTTTCAGACTTTTGTCATCCCTCATTCCCTGTTCAAACTGGCACTTTTCCCTCTTTTAACTCCATTCTACATTGAACAAAGCGCAAACACCTAAGTGCGGCGACCATGCCTTGCTCGTCCGTCTGTGATTTGTCCAAGCCCGCCTTCTCAGCCGCCTCCTCTCTGGCTGTCTGGGCTTGTACTCCCCGTGTCCACACCCAGTAAGCCCTCCCCAGGCTCACTGTTGGAGTCTGGGAGCCCAGGCTCTGGGGTGTATTCGATTTTGTCATGTGAAGACCCAGATCCCGTCACAAAGGTTTCCTCTTCCTTGACCCCCACGCCATGGTCTTCCTGTCTCCCGCTTTGTGTCTGTGTGTGATGGGATGGACACGGCCGTGCTTCCTCGGCCAGACCTTGTGTGCAGCTTGACTGGGTGCTGGTTGGTCAGACATTCTCAGTGGCCATTGCTGCTCCCCACGTGGCCTCTCGATTTAATCACTTTCCCTCTTAATATGCCTAGGTGACTGTTAGTTGCTCATGTAACTTGAGAGTGAGTTCACCAACCTACACTCCTTCCTTCCTCCATTTCATCATTGTTGGCACCTCTTGAAAAAATGACACCACCACCACCCAAAGGCAAGAGCAGTAGCTGAGAACGTGAACTCCAGGATAGGTAGGTTTCTATTGTTATACCTAAAATGTAAATATCTGGTTCCAAGAATTAGTGGTAGAGTTTGTAGTTGAATCATTTACGTAAATGCAAACAGACAGTGAACTTGAAAGGCCACAGAGAATTGGGTCAAGGTTGTGCGTGGTTTTAGTTGGCCGGCTTAATTTCTTCCTTTTGATGAGCAGCACTACCAGACTGGTAGCAAAGAGGATGTCGCTTCATGAAAGTTCTGTTTCTTTGTGAACTGATCTGTTGGTCACAGCATGGAGCTGTCGACTCACTAGAGGTGGCAAAGCTTCTCTCGAGCCTGTCTTCCAATGTACGAGAGAATGATCTTGGCCAGTCTGGGAAAATCCCGAAGGCATCTTGCCTCTTACTGGTGGGCAAAGATGCAGCACCAGAGAGCTGAACTCCAAACCTGTTATCCTTGTATCAAAGCCGAACAGAGGCCCGCCTACCATCAGCTCTGAACGGTGACTGCTTTTGTTCCCTTAAGGAATCATGTGCCCAGGTCAGAAGCTGCAGTTAGCTAGTACTTCTGTTATGTAACCAAGTAGAATGCAGGAGAAAAAATATTTAGGGTACCTCTAACCACTATTTTTGTGCAAATAGTCTAAAGGTGGAAAACGGTAGAAGTTTTCTACGATGTCTGGGTTTAGTGTGTACATGATGTAATATACCTGTGTCCTATTCAGCGAAAGCAAAACAACCGCCACTCCTATGTAGCTGGGAAGAGGAAACCAGGTTGTTCTGCTGCATCATTTACCTGGAAAGGTTGTATCACAACTCTTGGTACCAGTGGACTTGGCTGTTCTCCCCTTGCAGTCAGTGTCTCTCTGTGTATGACTGAGTTTTTCTAGGTCAGGAGGGGTTCCAGATGGCAGTGGGTAAGGAGATGGCAGGCATCTTGCTAGAGCCCTTTCAGACTTTTGTCATCCCTCATTCCCTGTTCAAACTGGCACTTTTCCCTCTTTTAACTCCATTCTACATTGAACAAAGCGCAAACACCTAAGTGCGGCGACCATGCCTTGCTCGTCCGTCTGTGATTTGTCCAAGCCCGCCTTCTCAGCCGCCTCCTCTCTGGCTGTCTGGGCTTGTACTCCCCGTGTCCACACCCAGTAAGCCCTCCCCAGGCTCACTGTTGGAGTCTGGGAGCCCAGGCTCTGGGGTGTATTCGATTTTGTCATGTGAAGACCCAGATCCCGTCACAAAGGTTTCCTCTTCCTTGACCCCCACGCCATGGTCTTCCTGTCTCCCGCTTTGTGTCTGTGTGTGATGGGATGGACACGGCCGTGCTTCCTCGGCCAGACCTTGTGTGCAGCTTGACTGGGTGCTGGTTGGTCAGACATTCTCAGTGGCCATTGCTGCTCCCCACGTGGCCTCTCGATTTAATCACTTTCCCTCTTAATATGCCTAGGTGACTGTTAGTTGCTCATGTAACTTGAGAGTGAGTTCACCAACCTACACTCCTTCCTTCCTCCATTTCATCATTGTTGGCACCTCTTGAAAAAATGACACCACCACCACCCAAAGGCAAGAGCAGTAGCTGAGAACGTGAACTCCAGGATAGGTAGGTTTCTATTGTTATACCTAAAATGTAAATATCTGGTTCCAAGAATTAGTGGTAGAGTTTGTAGTTGAATCATTTACGTAAATGCAAACAGACAGTGAACTTGAAAGGCCACAGAGAATTGGGTCAAGGTTGTGCGTGGTTTTGTTGGCCGGCTTAATTTCTTCCTTTTGATGAGCAGCACTACCAGACTGGTAGCAAAGAGGATGTCGCTTCATGAAAGTTCTGTTTCTTTGTGAACTGATCTGTTGGTCACAGCATGGAGCTGTCGACTCACTAGAGGTGGCAAAGCTTCTCTCGAGCCTGTCTTCCAATGTACGAGAGAATGATCTTGGCCAGTCTGGGAAAATCCCGAAGGCATCTTGCCTCTTACTGGTGGGCAAAGATGCAGCACCAGAGAGCTGAACTCCAAACCTGTTATCCTTGTATCAAAGCCGAACAGAGGCCCGCCTACCATCAGCTCTGAACGGTGACTGCTTTTGTTCCCTTAAGGAATCATGTGCCCAGGTCAGAAGCTGCAGTTAGCTAGTACTTCTGTTATGTAACCAAGTAGAATGCAGGAGAAAAAATATTTAGGGTACCTCTAACCACTATTTTTGTGCAAATAGTCTAAAGGTGGAAAACGGTAGAAGTTTTCTACGATGTCTGGGTTTAGTGTGTACATGATGTAATATACCTGTGTCCTATTCAGCGAAAGCAAAACAACCGCCACTCCTATGTAGCTGGGAAGAGGAAACCAGGTTGTTCTGCTGCATCATTTACCTGGAAAGGTTGTATCACAACTCTTGGTACCAGTGGACTTGGCTGTTCTCCCCTTGCAGTCAGTGTCTCTCTGTGTATGACTGAAGCCTTCCCCACGGATAACTGTCTCAGAAATACAGTTATTTCTCTACAGGTATTTCTCTGGTTTATTTTCTTCTGTTTCTTTCATAGAATGTCTGGAGAGGGGAAAAAAAAATGTTCCTTGCACATGCTGGTTTTTGAAATCCCCCCCTTAACCAGAAGCGTTTTGGGTCATACTCACACGTTAGGTTGGACATCTTCTGGGCAAGCTTAATCTTGTGGGAACACACTGGTTTTCACAGATGCACCACATGGCTGTCTGAAGACTCAAAACTGTTTTTTTGTCCTTCCCTTCTCTTTGTTACGCTCGGAAACCCCCACAGTGGTCGAGTCTTTGCAAAGAAACCTTTAGATGTGGTTCATAGGTATATGAATAAGTATCTGTGTAAAACAGTGAGTGTGCAGTGTGTAAATACTTTAAATTATTATGGTAGAAAAATAAAGTTACATACCCTGCTGTGGAATGTTTGGTCTGTGACTCTAGTGCCACCTGCTGGAAGAGTGGAGAAATAGCAGAAGAAAGGGAGTGAGGGGGTGTGTGTACAAAATCCTTCATGGTTACTGACAATGAGTCGTTCAACCTGTCCACAAGCTCACTTATTTTCTGAATTATGTCACTACTATAGTTTTTCCTTTTTTTAATTTCTAAGCAATTGGCAATAAGTCAGTATCTGTGAGATTAGTCCACTGGTATCATCCCAAAGGTCTTTTTTTAGTGTTGGTTTTGGTCCCCTGCAAACATAGGACCTACATTTGGTTCTTTGAAGGCAGCTTGGATGGTAGCAACTTCGTTAGTCCTGGTGGGGAGGATACTGGGGCAGGATTTTCTGGCTTTGTAAACTTTTGTAAATTCTCACTTCTTGGGTGTTCCAGAGACATCACAAGATCACAATCTGGTCTTTGTTCAAGAAACATGCCAAAGGGTAGAAAAGCTTGGGAGAGAATTAAACCCAAACGGAAGACAGAAATGCACTGTTTGTGCCACTGGGTAGAATATTAAATGGAGCGAGTTCTGATTGGGGAAAACATAGTCATTTCTTAAAAGAGAAAGTTAACCCTTACGTGTGGTGTTTATGTGTGGCCTTTCGGAACAAATGAGAAAGGAAAATTATGCCAACTGAGGCACCCCCACAAAGGAAGATGCCAGTGTTACACCACCGAGTACCTAGAGCTCATGTCTGTACTGAACGAACACTAAGAAATAACCTATGTCACCGTGAAGTCTGTGCTTAAGAGGAAAAACATTCTTCCCTGTATTCGCATCCAGATCTCCAGCTTTTCAGGGACTGAAATTTGAGCAGCTGTCCAAAGCCTTAGAAAGAAGCTGCTACTGTCTTGAAGAGCAAATGGTGACCGACAGACTCGCAGGATCCCGTGACCTCCGTTTCTCTGCCTCCCTGTTTGGTAGCCACAGCGCTGAGCAGCATCTTGCTGCTTGTAATCACCTGGAATAAAGCACAGGGATTCTGCCGTCCTTTCTGGGCCAAGAAACTTTTGCCTCAGTTTTTCTCCTGTTCTCACAAACAGTGATCTATTTGTATGTGAACCAAGGAACATCTCCCCCACAGAGAATGTAACCCAGACATCCAGGAAGCAGGGAGCAGTTCCTAGCTCTGTGCTGTCTCACTTTCGTGCTCACCATGTTGTTTCTGCCTGCGTCCATTCTCAGCGTGTCTTTCAACTGGATGAGTCGCATCACATTTTCATTTGGATGGTATTTCCCTTCGAACTTACTGTTCTTCTTGCCCCGAGTACCTCTAGTAAGCACGATGCTTAACACTATCAACTCAGTAATAGAACACACAGTTCCTTGTGCCCTAAATGTGATGAATGAGCTGTGTGCTTGGAGGGGGGCTGTCTTTGTGTCCCCTCTTCCTTGCAAGCATTGTGTGGATTTATAAAGAGTCTGGGCATCCAGACTCCAGGAGGATACACTAACAGATCCTACAGCGGTGGAGCATGCGCCGCTGGCCTCGTTAAAATGACATTCTAACCAGCTGAACAGACCAGCCTTGTCAACTGAAATGTGTTAAAGTAGGTCCATCAAACGCCAACCAGGGCTTCCCTGCCGGCTCAGTGGTAAAGAACCTGCCGTCCACTGCGGGAGACATGGGTTCCGTCCCTGGTCCAGGACGCTCCCACGTGCCACACAGCAACTAAGCTGGCACACCACAGCTGGTGAGCCTTGTTCTCTAGACCCCGGGAACCGCAGCTTGACCCCAGGAAGCCGGCGCTGCAACTACTGAAGCCCTCGCATCCCAGAGCCCATGCTCCGCGGCAAGAGAAGCCCCTGCGATGAGCGGCGTGAGCACCCCAACTAGGAAGCAGCTCCCCTCTGCAACTAGAGAAAGCCGGAATGGTGGGAAGACCCAGCACAGCCAAAAATAATAAATAGGATTATAGTTTCAAAAACAACTCCAACCAGAAGAAAGCAACCAGGCAATGTTTTCTAACTGAAGGTTCTTGATGGGTGATAGTTCTAGGGCAATTTTTCGTTTAATAATGAAAACTCCAACTCCAGAAGAAGATGGAACAAAAGAGGAAAATTCTGCTACCAGAGTGGATATAGACCAAAGAAGTGAACTGAAGTCGCTCACTCGTGTCCAACTCTGCGATCCCACGGACTGCAGCCTACCAGGCTCCTCTGTCCATGGGATTTTCCAGGCAAGAGTACTGGAGTGGGCTGCCATTTCCTACTCCAGAGCATCTTCCCGACCCGGGGACTGAATGCAGGTCTCCTGCATTGTAGGCAGACGCTTTACCGTCTGAGCCACCAGAGAAATGGTGACCAAACCACATACAAATTAACCAAGTATGAGCTGCACCTTCTTTAAATGACATTTTAAAAGCCCGGATTCTCTCAATCAATAATGTAGCCCTGCCAAGGGAAAGGATGCTATTGGATGGCATAAAGGGCTTCCAGAGGCTTCTAACAGGAAGCAGTAAGATGGAGTCACTGAAGGGGAGGATGGTGGGAACAGTAAGTTCATTTTCTCGCAAGACCCTCTTTGTAGCTGCCAAGTAACAGTCCCATTAACGCTTTGTTGGCCCTTAGTGCGGTGAGGTCCGTGGAGAACTATCCATCGGCTCGCTCCCAGGGTAAGATGCAGGGCCAGGGTCACCCACGAATGTTCATCTTCCTTCTTGGGAAGAAAAGAATGGTGAAATAACCTGGGGGCTGGAGAATCCCAGGGATGGGGAAGCCTGGTGGGCTACCGTCCATGTGGTCGCACAGAGTCGGACATGACTGAAGCAACTTAGCAGCAGCAGCACAAAATATAAGATCCTCAGTGTCCTATCAAGATGGACATTTGGATTATATTTAGAGGCTGGGTAAGATGTGAAAGTTTTATCTGCAGACCTGGGAAGGGAGGTGGTAACAGAACTGATGGGGCTCACAAACCAGAAGGATGAATATGGAGGGCATACTGACTGCATGTGCAGCCAAGAGCCGTTCCTAAGGGTTCATTCATGTGTCGTTGTGGGTTGTATATCCTCTTCCTTAGAGGAGGCAGCATAACCCGCTGGTCAAGATTACGGATGATGGAGTCACCCAGTTCTGAGTGCAAATCCACATGCTGTACCAGACGTTTAGCCTCAGACATGCCAAGCCACGGCCTCATCTTTAAAATGAAGATCCCAATAGAAATTCACATCTAAGCATTCACTGTGAGAGGTAAATATGTTACCACATGAAAGTTCTCAGCACAGTGCCTTCTACACACCCACCCCTCTACATACATTACACAGAAATGTACCTGAGGTGGAGAATTGTGTGTTTACTATTCTTGTTGTTTAGTTGCTAAGTCGTGTGTGACTGTCTTACGACTCCATGGACTGTAGCCCACCAGACTTCTCCAGGGGATCTTCCCACTTGATCTTCGCATCAGGTGGCCAAAGTATTGGAGTTTCAGCTTCAGCATCAGTCCTTCCAATGAATATTCAGGACTAATTTCCTTTAGGATGAACTGGTTGGATCTCCTTGCAAGTCCAAGGGACTCTCAAGAGTCTTCCCCAACACCACAGTTCAAAACCATGAGTTCTTCAGTGCTCAGCTTTCTTTATAGTCCAACTATCACATCCATACATGACTACTGGAAAAAACACAGCTTTGACTAGACGGACTTTTATTGGTTAAGTAATGTGTCTCTGCTTTTTAATATGCTGTCTAGGTTGGTCATAGCTTTTCTTCCAAGGAACAAGCGCCTTTAATTTCATGGCTGCAGTCACCATCTGCAGCGACTTTCAGTTCAGTTGACTTTGGTGCCCCCAAAATAAAATTTCTCACTAGGGGACTGGGTGACACCAGAAGCAGCAGCCTTGCGTACCAGATGCCTCCTCACCGCAGCGCCGCACTCCACCCAGATCTCAGGGCCAGTTCCTGAAGGATTCTACTGAGAGAGTAATCCTGGCTTGTAAGCAATCATTTGCCCTGGACAGAGCTCAGGGCTTAAGAGTGGCCTGGGGGCAGGAAGAACTCTGCCACCAGTAAAATAACTGCTGGAGATTTCTGGGCCTATATATATATACCTTTGCAAGTAGGAGTCCCAACGGAGAGAGCATCCAGCTTTGGAGAAGGACATTCTGAAGTGTCGTCCGAGGTCCGGTTGCATGTAGAAGGCCGGGCACCAGGACCTTCAGTAACCTGACTCTAACCCATCCGCTCTTCTGGTTGCGCAGACTAGGCCGGCTTGTTGACAACACACGGCTGTCTTCTCAGAATCGCTTGTAGTGGAAGCAAAAGGAGGAGGCTGGCGAACTTTGAGCCGGTCCTTCTGGTGTGAGGATTTTTTTCACATGTTAAGACGTAAGAGGAGAGGAATTGCAAGCAAGTGCACGCAGACATTCAATAAAAAGACAACACAGGACAAAAAGTTGATGACAAAAGTGTGGGAAAGAACTGCAAAAGCAATAGAAACTGGAAAGAGAAATGAGACACGCGACAAAAGAAGCAAAGGGCGGAGCGGGGGTGACCGAGAAGACTCTGGACAGCCAGTAAAACCGGACTGGAGACACCAAGGGCCTTGAGGGCGTTTTGAAGAAAAGCATGAGGAATCGGATATCCCCAGGTATATCAGAGCCAGTAAAACAGACACGTGAAGAGAGTTGTTACAGGGACTGGCTTCTGTGGCTGTGGAGGCTGGAGTCTCACCATCTGCTGTGCACAAGCTGGAGAGCCAGCAAGTCTGACTGTGATTCAGTCTGAGTCCGAAGGCGTGACAGGGGCCTCTGGTGCCAGTCCCAGAGAAGCCCCAGCGGCTGGAGGCCTGAGAACCAAGAGCTCCAGCATTCAAGGGCAGGAGGAGCTGGACGTCCCAGCTCAAGAAGACAGAGTCCGCCCACCTCCACCGTTCTGTTCCCTTCAGGCCCCCGTTGGCTGATGCCTGCCCGCACTGCTGAAGATGGTCCCCTTACTCAGCCTCCTGAATCAAATGCTCATCTCTTCCAGATGCACGGTCACAGACACACCTAGAAATCATGTCTGGGCATGCCTTAGCCCAATCAAATTGGCGTATAAAATTAACCTTCATATCTTTCTGTTATATATTTGCTTATACACTTTGTTATATATCCCTCAGGCATTGGAGGGACTAACATGGGATCAAGAGTCTGATTTCATCAACAAAATCTAATTCAAACTACCAAGCACAAAAGCAGAAAGGGGGGCCTTGTTTTAAGTTATACTGTATCTTATAGACCATAAAGAAAGCTGAGCACTGAAGAATTGACGCTTTTGAACTGTGGTGTTGGAAAAGACTCTTGAGAGTCTCTAGGACTGCAAGGAGATCCAACCAGTCCATCCTACAGGAGATCAGTCCTGGGTGTTCATTGGAAGGACTGATGCTGAAGCTGAAACTCCAATACTTTGGCCACCTCATGTGAAGAGTTGACTCATTGGAAAAGACCCTGATGCTGGGAAAGATTGAAGGCGGGAGGAGAAGGGGACGACAGAGGATGAGATGGCTGGATGGCATGACTGACTCTATGCACATGAGTTTGAGTAAACTCTGGGAGCTGGTGATGGACAGGGAGGCCTGGCGTGCTGCAATTCATGGGGTCGCAAAGAGTTGGACACGACTGAACAACTGAACTGAACTGAACACTGATAAAACCTTATATAAGTTTCAACATTAATAATCACCTGATGAAAAAGTGCCAAAACTTGTCATCTCATCAGAACCATATTCCTTGGCAATCCTAGGGTAGGATTATGAATTCAATTTGTAAAATAACTCACTGTCATTGAAGAGGAATCTTAATGAGTAGGAAAATTGGACTGAGTACAGTAGGAAAATGAGGAGCTATTCATTTAACAAATGCATGCCAAGTACCTACTAAATGCAAAATGCTGTTGAAGTATTAGCTTGGTGCAAAAACAATTGTGGTTTTTGTTGTTGAAATTTGCTGTTTGATGTTGGAATACATTCTTAAAGAAATGTGGTTATTTTATACATCATTTTAATGCACATTTCTTGCTTTATTTTTTTTGTAATGAATTATTACTTGCTGTTTATATTTATTTTAAACTATAGTCATATGTCCTTGCCTAGAAGAACTTACAGTTTAGCAAAAAGGAATATTATGGGCAGCCCTCAATGCTGAACTTTTTTTGTATGATTTCATTTATATGAAATGCCTACTACAGACAAATGTATAGAGACAGAAAGTAGGTTAATGGTAGCCTACGGCCAGGGAAATAGAAGAATGGTGGGTCACTTACTAAGTATGGGCTTTCTTTTGAGAGTAGTGAAAATATTACAAAATTCATTGTGGTGATAGTTTCACAGTGCTCTGAAGACAATAAAGTGGTTGAATTGCACATTTTAAATGGGTGAGTTGTATTGCATGTGAATAAGATTGTTAACAAAAAGCTTACATAACCCAACATTTATTTTGTCACATTTTCTGTGGACCAGGAGTCTAGGCATGGCTTAATTGTGTCCTCTGCTTGAAAGTAAAAAAGGGAAAGTGAAATCGCTCAGCCGTGTCCCACTCTTTGTCAACCCCATGCACCAAGCTCCTCCTCTGTCCATGGGATTCTCCAGGCAAGAATACCAGAGTGGGTAGCCATTTCCTTGTCCAGGGGATCTTCCTAACCCAGGGATCGAACCCAGGTCTCCCACTTTACAGACAGACACTTTACCCTCTGAGCCACCAGGGAAGCTTAGAATTAAAGCTTAGTCCTTTGCTTCACTCAGTTAGTCAGCTAGTCACTCAGTCGTGTCTGCCTCTTCACGACCCCATGAATCGCACCATGCCAGGCCTCCCTGTCCATCACCAACTCCTGGAGGTCACTCAAACTCACATCTATCAAGTCGGTGATGCCATCCAGCCATCTCACCCTCTGTCGTCCCCTTTTCCTCCTGCCCCCAATCCCTTCCAGTATCAGAGTCTTTTTCAATGAGTCAACTCTTTACATGAGGTGGCCAAAGTATTGGAGTTTCAGCTTTAGCATCATTCCTTCCAAAGAACACCCAGGACTGATCTCCTTCAGAATGGACTGGTTGGATCTCCTTGCAGTCCAAGGGACTCTCAAGAGTCTTCTCCAACACTACAGTTCAAAACCATCAATTCTTCGGCGCTCAGCCTGCTTCACAGTCCAACTCGCACATCCATACACGACCACTGGAAAAACCATAGTCTTGACTAGATGGACCTTTGTTGGCAAAGTAATGTCTCTGCTTTTTAATATGCTGTCTAGGTTGGTCATAACTTTCCTTCCAAGGAGTAAGCATCTTTTAATTTCATGGCTGCAGTCACCATCTGCAGTGCTTTTGGAGACCCCCAAAATAAAGTCTGACACTATTTCCACTGTTTCCCCATCTATTTGCCATGAAGTGATGGGACAAGATGCCATGATCTTCGTTTTCTGAATATTGAGCTTTAAGCCAACCTTTTCACTCTCCTCTTTCACTTTCATCAAGAGGCTTTTTAGTTCCTCTTCACTTTCTGCCATAAAGACTCTCAAGAGTCTTCTCCAACACTACAGTTCAAAACCATCAATTCTTCGGCGCTCAGCCTGCTTCACAGTCCAACTCGCACATCCATACACGACCACTGGAAAAACCATAGTCTTGACTAGATGGACCTTTGTTGGCAAAGTAATGTCTCTGCTTTTTAATATGCTGTCTAGGTTGGTCATAACTTTCCTTCCAAGGAGTAAGCATCTTTTAATTTCATGGCTGCAGTCACCATCTGCAGTGCTTTTGGAGACCCCCAAAATAAAGTCTGACACTATTTCCACTGTTTCCCCATCTATTTGCCATGAAGTGATGGGACAAGATGCCATGATCTTCGTTTTCTGAATATTGAGCTTTAAGCCAACCTTTTCACTCTCCTCTTTCACTTTCATCAAGAGGCTTTTTAGTTCCTCTTCACTTTCTGCCATAAGGATGGTGTCATCTGCATATCTGAGGTTATTGATATTTCTCCTGGCAATCTTGATTCCAGCTTGTGTTTCTTCCAGCCCAGCATTTCTCATGATGTACTCTGCATATAAGTTAAATAAGCAGGGTGACAATCTACAGCCTTAATGTACTCCTTTTCCTATTTAGAACCAGTCTGTTGTTCCATGTCCAGTTCTAATTGTTGCTTCCTGACCTGCATATAGGTTTCTCAAGAGGCAGGTCAGGTGGTCAGGTCTTCCCATCTCTTTCAGAATTTTCCAAAGTTTACTGTGATCCACACAGTCAAAGGCTTTGGCATAGTCAATAAAACAGAAATCTGACAAAGCTGCTGTAAAGGTGTCAGGCAGGGCTGTGATCATATCTCTCAGTGCCCGACTTTAAATGAAATTCTTAAGGGCTAATATGTTTTTCATGCAGCAAGTGTAATTTCTTTCTATAATATCAACCCCCAGTTTCAATAAAGTGCTTTCTCTCATGGCTCTACAGATTTGCTGGGTTCAGGGGTTCAGCAGGTGGTTCTCTCCTGGGAGCTCCTCGCAGTGGTGGTCAGCGGTCTTTGGGCAGAGCGTGCATGCGCAATGACTGAGTCATGTCTGACTCTTTTGAGACCCCATGGCTGTAGCCTGCCAGGCCACTCTCTCCATGGGATTTCCCAGGCAAGAACAATGGAGTGGGTTGTCATTTCCTTCTTGGGAGGAATCTTCCCAACCCAGGGATCAAACCTGTGTCTCCTACATGGCAAGCAGATTTTTTTTTTTTTTTACCAGTAAGTCATTAAGGACGCCATTGTACTCTGCTACAATTAAAAAAAAAAAAAACTATCCTGGGGAAAAGTGCTCTTTGATAAAACAAATTAGGGAAAAAGATAAGGGGGCAGTGATCAAAAAGCTCAGTTGGGCTGGACATCCAAGATGCACGAGGCGAGCTGGGCCTGTCTCTTATACACATCTACTGAGAGAGGAGCCTGGAGGGCTATAGTCTGTGGCATCACAAGAGTCAGACATGACTTAGTGACTAAACCACTGCCATCATAAAATTCAATATGCAGTTGATTTTAACATTTAATTAAGAATATGCTGTGACCACAAGTGGTTGATATTCAAATACATTTTTTCACTGATATCTTGTGTCATGTTGACAACTCTTCAGAGTTTCTCTTTTAACTTTGGTCACCTGATACGAAGAGCTGACTCATTGGAAAAGACCCTGATGCTGGGAAAGAGAAGGCAGAAGGAGAAGGGGACAACAGAGGGTCAGATGGCTGGATGGCATCACCGACTTGATGGACATGAGTCTGGGTAAACTCCATGAGTTGGTGATGGACAGGGAGGCCTGGCGTGCTGCAGCCCATAGGGTCGCAAAGAGTTGGACACAACTGAGCGACTGAACTGAACTGATGGCGGCTCTAAGAGGGAACACAGAGAGAGGGAATGCAATCAATAAAGATAAATCAAGAACGACTGAGGGCTGCACCAGGAACCAGGAGCACAGCGTGGCTTCCACTGTACTTGATAAGTCAACGTGGTCACGGGACCCACCCAAGCTTAGGAACACAGAGAAATAACCTCTCTGGATGAGGCACAACACGACCACACTGCAGAAGATAATGTGGGATTAGAGTTATAGAAAGCATCATCTGTCATGGAGAGAAAAGCCATTGTTTTGAGCAATGTTTTGTTTCAAATTGCTGTAACCAAGCATTAAAACTTTCAAATGCAGTAAATCATCATATCTATCGGCAAGCAAGGTTATTCCCATCCGCACTTTCCTCAGGAAAGAAGGAAATGCCACATTTGGGGAAAGAATGCCGCTCTAGTGCTGAGTCAAGTAGTAGTTCGGCTCTAACAGACACACCACACACACCCCACACCCCATGTAGCACAGAAACACGTGTTTAGTATCCAGGGCAAGATAATAAATCCAGACAGTCTTCCGTGATAATAGATCGAAATGCTTACCTATGAGTGTCATGTCCTTTCAGCTCTTCATCAATTCAAGCAGACGTTAATCTATTGAAATTATCTATATGGTACTGTTAAGTGTTTTAGGCTGTGTAAAAGCTTATAATCCAGAAACCATGTCTTCCTGGAATTTACAACTTATGCCAAAGGGCAGGAAAATATTGTCCCTTCTTCATGATTAGTCTCAGCAGCAGCTGGTGTGTCCTTTGTTATTGTGTGTTTTTCTCTTTTGGCTCATTTCCTCCACAAATGGCTACCAGAATACATTGCACAAAATTCAGAATTCATTTTTCATAAGCTGCCCTTTTAACCACCATTAATTAAAAATGATTCCAAGCATCTCTTGTTTACCCATCAGCGGAGATTGTTGTAAAAGTCTCAGCATGATTCTGAAGCACTGCATGTAAAAGAGAAATATGAATAATTTCCACCAAATACCTAACACAAATTCATTTTTTAAACTATCAGCAGCTCTTCATGTTTGAATATGTCATTAGATAGGCTTGGAAACTCCAGAATATTCTCCCAGTGCTTAAAAATGTCCGTGCCTCTGCGTGCTTTAGTCTTCTTAAAAGGACAGTTGACCTAAGTGGGTAAATACACAGGCGCTGGCATGCCAGGAAGAGCAGTAAAGGCACTGAGTTCAGTTCAGTCGCTCAGTCGTGTCCGACTCTTTGCAACCCCATGGACTGCAACACGGCAGGCCTCCCTGCCCATCACCAACTCCCAGAACTTACTCCAACTCATGTCCATCAAGTCAGTGATGCCATCCAACCATCTCATCCTCTGTCATCCCCTTCTCCTTCCACCTTCAATCTCTCCCAGCATCAGGATCTTTTCCAATGAGTCAGTTCTTCGCATCAGGTGGCCAAAGTATTGGAGTTTTAGCTTCAGCATCAGTCCTTCCAATGAATATTCAGGACTGATCTCCTTTAGAAGGGATTAGTTGGATCTCCTTGCAGTCCAAGGGATTCTCAAGAGTCTTCTCCAACACCACAGATCAAAAACATCAATTCTTTGGTGCTCACCTTTCTTCCTAGTCCAACTCTCAGATCCATACATGACTACTGGGAAAACCATAGCCTTGACTACACAGACTTTTGTTGGCAAAGTGATGTCTCTGCTTTTCCATATGCTGTCTAGGTTGGTCATAACTTTTCTTCCAAGGAGTAAGTATCTTTTAATTTCATGGCTGCAGTCACCATCTGCAGTGACAAAGGTATTAGAAAACTGCAGTTTTTCCTGACAAGATCTTCCTCCTGTCTCACTTTCTGGTTCAGTGGAGAGGCAGGCTTCCTTCATATCACATTCTCCATGAGCAAAGATTCAGTCTTTTCCAGCTCCCAACCCCAGTGTGCGCCTTGCTGCCACTCATCAGTAGGGACAGTCCCGATGGTCCCTAGCTTCTCTGAATGATGAGGCTGCAGAGTTGCAGGAGGCTGGTTCACTGGACAGCACTTTGACTCAACAGTGGACATGTGTTGTAAGGGTAGGTCAGTGAATTCTCGGAGAGGGTTCAGGTGGCTCAGTGAAGGCTTACTTCCCTGAGCTGCCTTTGACCTCAGTTTAAGCAATTTATTTATAGTTGGAACCATGTCATTTTAACCTGAATTTAAAGTGAATTGAACAAGCAAGTTGACAATACAGTATTCACCAACTATGAAGCCCATTTTTTTTTTTTTACAGGAAAAAAGATGCATTAAGTCTTTGGGAAGAACTGGATGGGGACCAAGGTGGTGGTGGATGTGTGGGAAGAAATTTTCAGAAACAAAGATAAATGGTTTGTGTTTTAGAGGAATAAATAGGTCAATGTTCCAGACACTCCATTTCATTAATCAAGTTGGCAACAGTATCAACAAACTAAATTGCTAGTAAATGATTATCTGATTAAAATGGCAAGAAGAATATGCCCAAGTAAGTAGAATAAATTTTATAAGATTTAAAATATTCCCAATGCATTCTTTTCTGATGCTATCAGTAGTATGTTGGGTAACATTTTGCCAGAAAAAAAAAAATCTCAAGGATGTGCTTATTCTTCACAAATTATACACTCTCTTGTTCTCTTGTAAATTACACTGATCTACTAAAAAAAATAAAAATAAAATATATGTTCAGGGATCATTTCTACAGTTCATTACTGGAGAAGTTTCTCTGAATGTGTAGAGCACCAGGAAGCATGAGAGGGAGATGCAGCGTTCTCTCCCGAATGTGAAGCCGGCTCGGTGTTGCTTCTGCAGCTGCCGTCAGCCACCGATGATCGTTCTTCTCTTCCTTTTGGAGAGTAACATGGAGAGAGTGTAGTCTGAGAGGTTAAAAAAAAATACTAAACAGGCCTCCGATATCCTTGTTCATGCTACTAAAAATAGACTTCCTAAGATTGTATGGTTTTTCCAGAAGTCACATATGGATGTGAGAGTTGGACTATAAAGAAAGCTGAGTGCAGAAGAAATGATGCTTTTGAACTGTGGTGCTGGAGAAGACTCTTGAGAATCCCTTGGACTGCAAGGAGATCCAACCAGCCCATCTTAAAGGAAATCAGTCCTGAATATTCATTGGAAAGACTGATGTTGGAGCTGAAACTTTAATACTTTGGCCACCTGATGCAAAGAACTGACTCATTGGAAAAGAACCTGATGCTGGGAAAGACTGAGGGCAGGAGGGGAAGGGGACGACAGAGGATGAGATGGTTGGATGGCATGACTAACTCAATGGACATAGGTTTGGGTGGACTCCAGGAATTGGTGATATACAGGGAGGCCTGGTGTGCTGCAGTTCATGCAGTCGGAAAGAGTCGGACATGACTGAGTGACTGAAGATTGTATTGTGTTATATTATCCATGTATTTTGTTGTACCATTCCCAAATGTTTAGGGTAGATAATAAAATTGCTAAATGAAAATTAGATGCAACTTGCTCAAATCTTGGATAAGAAAGAAATGTTCTTTTCACTCTACCCAGGGAGTAAGAAAGTGACCAAGAGAGGCATTGACAAGCCCACCCTCTCGCTCCAGGGACAGGCATGTGAAGTTACAGATGGACACGGATGAGTGTCTGGGACGTTCAAGCTCCAAGCCCTGGGCCTTCAACGCCTCTGTCTCCTGCACTTGACTGACCCACTGCTACAGTCTGGTTTGTCTGGTCTCTGTTCATCTGCCGCTCTTGCTTAACTAATCTAGTATGTATCAGCAGCTGGCTTTCCCAGCAACACTTCTGCAATCTCTTTCTCATGAAGGTGTTTGCAAGTCAGCTCTCCCTTTGACACCTTAGTCAGCGTAATATTGT
>SJYC01022375.1:0-49218 GCA_006408675.1 Madoqua kirkii | reverse complement strand
ATATGTATATTCTGATGGAAGATGAATTTAGATACAAGTTAAGAAGAAAATAGAAAAATACATATTTTCTAATTGCTTAAGAAAGCATTTTCCATGTAAACTTTTTAGGGGTTAAAAAGAGATTAATTAATTAAATACAAGGATAAGACCAGGTAGGGCAGGGGTAGAGAGGAACCACCTGGGGTCCTCCCTCCCCTCCACTCACTATTTTTAAATGGATGATGATGTGTACCAAATTGCCATGGTATTTTATTGCCTTTGGATATATGCAAAAGGTGATATAAATTTTTATTGATATTTCAAATATACCTGAAATTATATCTTTTATTATAACATACAAAAATTATGTCCTTATTTTGAAATTTATTAAATATAACTTAAACTTTTTGAAGAGACTCTTAATTAAAAGAGTTTTTTTAAAGAATCTCCAAGCAAAATTTTTCAGAACGCTTGTCGAATTTTCTTTGGTGCCCTTTGGTTCGGTTTATTGGGTGGATTCATACTGCCCTCTGGTGGCTAATAGTTGGAACACATGAAGTACATATTTGGACATGTGGCATTTTAGAAACAGAATTCCATTTACTTTTTGCTGAACAAATAGCCGTTTGTTGTAGAGATGACTATGTCTCACATATTCTCACAATTTTTTTAATGAAATGTGACGCTCATGACAGGATTCTGAAAATTAGGATTTGACAACCCAGTGAATTAAAAAAAAAAAAAATCAGCTTACCCACCAAGCAAGATATTTTGCTTTCTAGAGACATCCAGATAATATTCAAGGGTCCCTAGATGTGTTACAGACACTCCATCAGCTGAATGTAAAATCAGCCCATAAGTTCGGGGTTAAAAAAGAAATATTGTTTAACTAATTCAATGCAAATGGGGAGTTTTACCTTAAAGTCTCCCTGTGGCATCCTTTCTGCTTGACAGTCTGTGCCCTGGGCGACTCCATACCCTGAGGCTGTCAGTAAATGACATGCACATTATCGAGAAAGTGTGGCACCGTGGAAAGAGCAGGACATAGTGAAATTTGGAAGAACTGTATCTGGATTTTATCCCCTGCCATCCCTAGCCGTGATCTTGAGAGAATAACTTCTCTTGGTCAGTTTCTACAACAGGAAAATGGTTAAACTACTGGCCTCATAGGTGCCATGAAAAACTAAAAGCATACAGGTAAAGTGCTCAATAAGAGCGACCAACTGTTCTTATTCCTGTTTTATCCATTTGAAAGATAAGCAGGTCTGTCCATTTCAGGGATAAGTCTCGGAGAGTCACTTGTTGGGGCATCTTGGTCATTTTTAGTTAACAGCAGTGCCATTACATGTGTCTTCCTTACCTGATTTCTTTCCCTTTAAGAGAAATACTTTCCCATTTTTCATCGTTATTAAACTTCTCTCTTCTCCATTTCTTAGGTGACTGAACTTGGTTTGTAGTAGTGAGAAAATAAATGCAGCCTCCAGAATCACCAGGCTGTGAGCAACCCCAGCCACATGTGGCTTCTTTTACTGTGGAAAGTAACTCTTAGGGACCACCTCCTTCCGCTGTGCTCTGAAGTTCTCTCTTCATAAACTCCCAGCTCTATAAAGGCATGATCTGTGCAGTTATCCCCTCTCCTCTGCATCATATTTTTTCTTTCTACTGGGTTATTTCCATAAATGAAAAATAACCTTAGTATCTGCCTCCCTTTCAAGCAACCTCTGCTCCTAGGGAAAAAATCTTGCTCACATTTCTATAACCCTATAAATAGTGGCCTATTTCTCTGTTCCCCTTCACCATTGCATTTCTTGATATCTGTGCACCACAGTTTCTGTTTCCACTCCTCACGTGCTTTCTTCATTTGCATTAATATCCTTCTCTATTTGCATTAATATCCTTCCACTTGGCTGAGATTTGTCAACGTCAGGAATTTAATTCTCTATTACCAAATCAAATCAAAACTTCTCTAAACTTAACAGCTGTTGACAGTTGACCACAGAAATGAGAAAAAAACATGGTATGTAAAAATGGTATCAGGGATGAAGGCTTCCCTGGTGGCTCAGAGGTTGAAGCGTCTGCCTCCAATGCGGGAGACCCGGGTTCGATCCCTGGGTTAGGAAGACCTTTCCAGGCATGAATACTGGAGTGGGGTTACCATTTCCTTCTCCAGGGGATCTTTCTGACCCAGGGGTTAAACCTACGTCTCCCTGCATTACAGGTGGCTTCTTTACCAACTGAGCCATCAGGGAAGTTGTACTTTTAGATGTGATTAACATTTGACTCAATAGACTTTGAGGAGAGCTGATGACCCGCCCTCCACCAATGTGGGTGGACCTCTTTCAGTCTGCTGTAGGCCTTAAGAGCAAAGACTGAGGCTTCAAAAATAAGAAAGAATTTCACCTCCAGACTGCAACAGAGAAACCTAAACTCATTTCCGGGCTGTGGGCCTGCCATAGGGATTTTAGACTTTCCAGCCCCACAATCACATAAGCCAATGCCTTAAAATAAACCAATCTCTGAAAGAGAGGGAGAGAGACAGAGAAGATATATCTTTTTTCCTCTGGAGAACCCTAACAATCACAAGGTACAAACTTGACCATAGGTGTCTCTGCTATGCTTGGAGAGCAGGTTTAGAACCCAAGATAAAGGCAGAGTGATCCAGCTGTATAATATTTAGGGTTACCATATCATCTCAGATGTATTTGTAACCAGTTATGTTTGCTCAAGTAGAAACTGACCAACAATAATGTTAAAATGGGGCTTCCCTGCTGGCTCAGCTGGGAAAGAATCCACCTGCAATGTGGGAGACCTGGGCTTGATCCCTGGGTTGGGAAGATCCCTGGAGGAGGGCGTGGCAACCCACTCCAGTATTCTTGCCTGGAGAATGCCATGGACAGAGGAGCCTGGTGGGCCACAGTCCATGGGGTCAAGGAGTCGGACGTGACTGAGCGACTAAGCAGCAACAGCAGCAACGTTACATACTAGCATGTGTTCCTCCCTATTTACTGTGTCATCAACTCAAATAAATACAATTATTAGTCACATAACTTAATTTCAGTCTCTAAAGAATTTGCCTATCAGTGTTGACATGTTATCAGTTCAGTTCAGTTCAGTTGCTCAGCAGTGTCCAACCCTTTGTGAACCCATGGCATGTTATAGCTAGAAATAAAATGGGGAAAATACTTCGGAACCCTCTGCTTTCTTGGAGCAGGGAAAAGGAGACAGTTTCAAAAGGTATTCTATGTATAAGAAAAGCTCATTGTAATGGAGCAAAGAGGTGAGAAGCTCAAGGAAAGGAATAGGAAGGAATCCGACCTAACTTTCTGACAGCAACTAGTCACTAGCAAACCATTTCCTTGCCCTCTTCCTTCCAGAATGGGAAAAGACTCTCTTGAATTTCATACTAAATGTAGAATACTTATTCAGAAGCTAGAATGACTGAAAAAATATAGGTGAGGTGGTGTTTTGTTTCTGTCTGTCTTATTTTCACATCATTTATAATGAGAGTAAAACTTTTGTTAACTAGAGTTCTAACCGACCAGAAAATAAGTTACGCCGGAGCTACAGTCTGGAGAAGCAGTGCAAAGAAGGAACTCAGGTTGTTAAATTAAACAGCGTCCAGGGTGCTAGATGACAACTGGTCAGTTCAGTCCAGTCGCTCAGTCGTGTCTGACTCTTTGTGACCCCATAGTGCAGCACGCCAGGCCTCCTTGTCCTTCACCAACTCCCGGAGTTTACTCAAACTCATGTCCATTGAGTCAGTGATGCCATCCAACCATCTCATCCGCTGTCATCCCCTTCTCCTCCTGCCTTCAATCTTTCCCAGCATCAGGGTCTTTTCCAGTGAGTCAGTTCTTCCCATCAGGGGGCCAAAGTATTGGAGTTTCAGCTTCAACATTAGTCCTTCCAATGAACACTCAGAAGCGATCTCCTCTAGGATAGACTGGTTGGATTTCCTTGCAGTCCAAGGGAATTTCAAGAGTCTTATCCAACACCCCAGTTCAAAAGCATCAAATCTTCAGCATTCAGCTTTCTTTATCCAACTCTCACATCTATACCTGACTATTGGAAAAACCATAGCCTTGACCAGATGGACCTTTGTTGACAAAGTAATGTCTCTGCTTTTTAATATGCTGTCCAGGTTGGTCATAACTTTCCTTCCAAGGAGTAGGCGTCTTTTAATTTCATGGCTGCAATCACCATCTGCAGTGATTTTGGAGCCCAAAAAAATAAAGTCTGCCACTGTTTCCACTGTTTCTCCATCTATTTCCCATGGAATGATGGGACTGGATGCCATGATCTTCGTTTTCTGAATGTTGAGCTTTAAGCCAACTTTTTCGCTCTCCTCTTTCACTTTCATCAAGAGGCCCTTTAGCTCCTCTTCACTTTCTGCCATAAGGGTGGTGTCATCTGCATATCTGAGGTTATTGCTATTTCTCCTGGCAATCTAGATTCCAGCTTGTGCTTTCTCCAGCCCAATGTTTCTCATGATAAGCAAGGTGACAACATATAGCCTTGACGTAATCCTTTTCCTGTTTGGAACCAGTCTATGTTCCATGTATTAGCCAAACACTGGAAATTCATTTGTGAGCTGATCAATACAGCCATACAGCAGAATTATACAAAGCAGTAAGAAGGAACCACGGATACATACAACATGAGTTATTTTCAAAAACACTATGTGGAACAGACAAAAGAGACAAAAGTCAGACAAAAAAGAGTGGGTAAATAAAAATATAATCACCACTGGGTGATTTTATTCATTTTAATTTAAGTATTAAACTCTGGCTGTTTCTTAGTCTCTAACTTGTGTCCAACTCTTTGTAACCCCATGGACTTTAGCATGATAGGCTTCTCTCTCCATCACCTCTCTGAGTTTGCTCAAATTAATGTCCATTGCATTAGTGATGCCACCTAGCCATCTCATCCTCTGTCACCCACTTCTCCTTCTCGCAGCATCAGCATCTTTTCCATTGAGTCAGCTCTTCGCATCAGCTGGCCAAAGTATTGGAGCTTCAGCATCAGTCCTTCCAATGAATATCCAGGGTCTATTTCCTGTAGGATTGACTGTTGGATCTCCTTGCTGTCCAGGGGATTCTCAAGAGTCTTCTCCAGCATCACAGTTTGAAAGGATCAATTCTTTGGCTCTCAGCCTTCTTTATGGCCCAACTCTCACATCTGTACATGACCACTGGAAAAACCATAGCTTTGACTATACAGATCTTTGTCAGTGATGTCTCTGCTTTCTGATATGCTGTCCAGTTTTGTCATAGCTTTTCTTCCAAGGGGCAAGCAACTTTTAATTTAACGGCTGCAGTCACCCTCCACAATGATTTTGGAGCTCAAGAAAATAAAATCTATCACCATTCCCACTTTTTCCAATCTATTTTCAGTGAAGTGATGGGAGCAGATACTATGATCTTCGCTTTTTGCTTTTTTTGTTGTTGTTGTTACTCTTAATTTTTTGAATGTAGAGTTTCAAGCTAGCTTTTTCAGTCTCCTCTTTCACCCCCATCAAGAGGTTCTTCAGTTCCTCTTCACTTTCTGCCATTAGAGTGGCATCATCTACATATCTAAAGTTGTTGATATTTCTCCCGGCAATCCTGATTCCAGCTTGTGATTAACCCAGCCCAGCATTTCATATGATGTACTTTGCATATAGAGGGCTTCCCTGGTGGCTCAGAGATTCAAGTGTCTGCCTCCAATACAGGAGACCTGAGTTCGATCCCTGGGTCAGGAAGACCCCCTGGAGAAGGAAATGGTAATTTACTCCAGTATTCTTGCCTGGAGAACCCCATGGACGGAGAAACCTGGTAGGCTAAAGTCCACGGGGTCACAAAGAGTCGGACATGACTGAGCGACTTCACTCACTCACTCTGCATATAAGTTAAATAAATAGTGTGACAATATACAACCTTGTCATATTCCTTTCCCAATTTTGAACCAGTCAGTTGTTCCATGTTGGGATCTGGCTGTTGCTTCTTAACCAACATACAGGTTTCTCAGAGGGAAGGTAAGGTGGTCTGGTAGTCCCATCTCTTTAAGAATGTTCCACAGCTTGCTGTGATCCCCACAGTCAAAGATGCAGAAGAAGATGTTTTTCTGGCATTCCCTTGCTTTCTCCATGATCCAGATAAAGTTGGAAATTTGATCTCTGGTTCCTCTGCCTTTTCTAAACCCATCTTGCACATGTGGAGTTCTCAGTTCGAATACTGCTGAAGCCTTGCTTAAAGGATTTTCAGCATAACCTTCCTAGCATGTGAAATGAGCACAATCATACAGTAGTTTGAGCATATTTGGCATTGTCCTTCTTTGGGACTGGAATGAAAACTGACCTTTTCCAATCCTTTGGCTAATGCTGTTTTCCAAATATGTTGACATATTGAGTGCAGCATCATCTTTTAGTCTTTGAAACAGCTCAGCTGGAATTCCATCAGCTCCACTAGCCTTGTTCATAGTAACACTTCCTAAGGTCCACTTGACCTCACATTCTAGGATGTCTTGCTGTAGGTGAGTGACTATACATCCTGGTTTTCTGGGTCATTAAGTTTTTTTTTGTATAGTTCTGTGTATTCTTGCCACCTCTTCTTAATCTGCTTCTGTTAGATCATCATTTCTCTCCTTTATCATGCCCATCTTTGCATGAAATATTCCCTTGGTATCTCCAATTTTCTTGAAGTGATCTCGAGTCTTTCCCATTCTATTGTTTTCCTCTATTTGTTTGTATTGTCCATTTAAGAAGGCCTTTTTGGCTCTCCTTGCTGTTCTCTGGAACTCTGCATCCAGGTGGGTATGCTTGCATGTGTGCTAAGCTCCTTCAGTCGTGTCCGGCTCTGCAACCCTATGGGCTGTAGTCCATCAGGCTCCTCTGTTCATGGGGTCCTTCAGACAAGAATACTGGAGTGGGTTGCCATTTCCTCCTCCAGGGGATCTTCCCAGCTCAGGGATCAAGCCAGCATCTCTTAGGTCTCCTGAACAGGCAGGCAGGTTCTTTACCATTAGCACCACTTGGGAAGCCCCCAGTTGGATATATCTTTTCCTTTCTCCTCTGCCTTTCACTTCTCTTCTTTCCTTAGCTATTTGTAAAGCCACCTCAGATAACCACTTTGCCTCTTGCATTTCTTTTTCTTTGTGATGGTTTTGATCCTTCCTCCTGTACAGTGTTACATATCTCTGCTCATAATTCTTCAGGCATTCTATCTAATCCCTTAATCTGTTTGTAACCTCCATTGTATAATCGTAGGGGTTTGATTAGGTCATACCTGAATGGCGTCATGGCTTTCTATGGAGCTTATGATCTGAGCCACAGTCAGCTCCTGGTCATCATTTTGCTGACTGTATAGAAATTATCCATCTTAGAGTGCAAAGAACATAATTAGTCTGATTTGGAATCGGCCATCACATGATGTCCATGTGTGGGGTCATCTCATGGGTTGTTGGAAAAGGGGGTTTGCTCTGATTAGCATGTTCACTTGACTAAATTCTTAGCCTTTGCCCTGTTCTATTTGTATTCCGAGGCCAAACTTTCCTATTATTCCAGGTATCTCCTGACTTCCTACTTCTGCATTCCAATCCTCTATGATGAAAAGGACTGCTCTGTTTTGGTGTTAATTCTAGGTGTTGTAGGTCTTCCTAGAACTAGTCAGCTTTAGCTTCTTCAGTGTCAGTGGCTGGAGCACAGACTTGGATTACTGTGATATTGAATTGTTTGCCCTGGAAATGAACCAAGATCATTCTGTTATTTTTGAGGTTGCACCCAAGTACTGCATTTCAGACTCTCTTGTTGACTATGAAGGCTACTCCATTTCTTTTAAGGGATTATTGCCTACAGTAAGTAGATACAATGGTCATCTGAATTAAATTCTCCTATTCCCATCCATTTTAGTTCACTGATTTCTCAAATGTCAATGTTCAATCTTACCATCTCTTGCTTGACCACTTCCAATTTACCTTAATTCATGGTCCTAACATTCCAGGTTCCTATGCAATACTGTTCTTTACAGCATTGGACTTTACTTTGACCACCAGACACATCACAACTGAGCATTGTTTCTGCTTTGGCTCAGCCACTTCATATTTTCTGGAGCTATTAGTAATTGCCCCCAGCTCTTTCTCAGTGGCATGTGAAAGTGAAATTGAAGTCACTCAGTTGGGTCCAACTCTTTGTGACCACACCCCCTGGACTGTAGCCCACCAGGCTCCTCTGTCCATGGGATTTTCCAGGCAAGAATACTAGAGTGGGTTGCCATTTCCTTCTCCAGGGGATCTTCCTGACCCAGGGGTTGAACTCAGGTCTCCCACATTGTAGGCAGACTCTGTACCGTCTGAGCCACCAGGTAAGCCCCCTCAGTAGCATACTGGACATCTTCCAACCTCTGGGGCTCATCTCCCAGTGTCATATCTTTCTGCCTTTTCATGCTGTTCATGGGGTTGTTGTGGCAAGAATACTGGAATGCTTTGCTGTTCCCTCCCTCCAGTGGACTACATTTTGTCAGAACTCTTCACTATGACCTATCTGTCTTGGCTGGCTCTGCAAGGCATGGCTACATTGCTTCAGTGAGTTATGCAAACCCCTTCCTCATGACTAGGCTGTGATCCATGAAGGAGAGCAAGGTCACAGAGTAAAGGTTAAATTCCCAAAACAATGAACACTTAAAAACTGAAATTAAAAGTTGCTAAGGGGTAAATTTAACTATATAATATTTCTCCACTGAAAAATCATAGCACCTGATGAAATTAAAACCTAACAAAGGAGATACATCAAGTGTAAATAAGTTGAGGTCTCAATTATTGTTAAATGGTCAGTATGCTCCAAATTGATTATAGATTCAATATAATCTCAACAAAGACCCTAGCAGGCTTCCTGGTAGAAACTGACAAGTTAATCCTAAAACATACATTAAAAAAGCAAAGGAATTTAGAATGTCAAAATGATTTTGAAAAAGAACAAAATTTAAAGTTCATACCACTTGATTTCATGATTTGCTATAAAGTCATCAAGGCAGTATGGTGTTAGCATAGAAATATGAACTAATAGACCAGTATAGGGAACCCAGAAACAGACCCACACATAGAGGGCAGTCTTTTTAACAAGTGGTACTAGAAAAATGGGATATACATATTCCAAAAGCAAATGAGAAAACTTACCCCTACACACAATTTTGATCCATACTCATACTATAATACATATAAAAATCACCTTGAAATTAATCATAGACTTAAAAGTATAATCGTCCTAGAAGAAAACATAGAAAAATCTTTGTGACCTCGAGTTAGGCAAAGATTTCTATACACATTAATGAACCATAAAAGAAAAAAAAGGGGATAAACTGAACTTTATGAGAATTTTTGTAAAGTCTGCATTTCAAAAGAGATCATTAAGAAATGAAAACACAAGTCATACACCTGGAGAAAACCTTTGCAACTTATTCTATAGATGACTTGTATCAACAGTTGTTTTATAAAACTGGAACAAAAACATGAACAGATACTTTACCAGAGATAAGGATGGCAAATAAAGACACTAAAAGCTGTTACTATTAGAGAAATGCAAATTATCACTGCACACTTGTCAGAATGGCTAAAAAAAAACAAAAACAAAAAAAACCCTACACTACAAAATACTAACATGAATACAGTAGTAAGAACTCTCATCTGGTGGGAATATACAATGGTATATCCACTTTGAAAAATGATTCGGCAGTTTTTTATAAAGTAAAACATATATGTTTTTCCATACCACTGAGCAATCCCACTCCAAGGCATTTACCAAAGAAAGAAAAGAATGTGTCCTCCAGAAACCCTTATATGAAATGCTTATAGCATCGTAATTCATAATAACCCAAAGACTGAAAACCCAGTTGGTGAATGGATAGAAACAAACTGTAGTACATCCAATATAAGAAATGTTACACAGTAATAAAAAGGGGCTTTTTGTATTTCACTTTAAAAATACTGCAAATGCAACCCATTTCTCTTGCATTATAGGGTCTTAAAAGTTGTTCTTTACTTGTCACTAGGAAAAGATAGTGGCATGCCATGTAAACACATTTCCTTTCAGAAATATACATTAAAATGTCTTATATTTTCCTATTACATACCACATCTCTAAACATTTCTTCACAAAGTATCATTAGATTTCCTAAGGAGCGATAAGTTACAGAAACCAATTTTTCATTCATTTCTAAGCATATGCATGCTTATTTGTAACAATGGTATTAACCTGTTATTCACATCACTAAAATAAATATTAAAATCCCTGTAAATATTACTTGGGCCCTTCACTACCAACTTTAATTCATAAAAAATGAGACTTAGTTGTTTCTATATTTCTCAAATGCTTTTTATTAGGTTTAAAAACTGAAAGATAGTAAACAGACTAGTAATAGAGATGCTGGTAACACACACACACGTTTCCATTAATACTAATCTATTGTGTAACAGTGATAAGAAAGAAGTTTGATAAGGCTGGCATTTATGGAACATAGCATTTCTGGGAGATGTTAAAATAATAAAGAAAAAATAGAACTGATATGTGAGGCACTGTTTCAGGTGCTGTGGATACAGCAGTGAACAAAATAAAGTAAAACTACATTTTAGTGAAGGGACAGCCAATAACAAATGAAAAAAAAAGTCAAATAATAGTTCAGCGTTAGAAGAGAAAGCAAGATAAGGAATGTAAAAATAAGGGCAGAGTACTTATATAGACCTCAGATGATACTTAAGCTGAGACTTCAATTAGGCGAGGGAACATGTTTCTTGCAAATCAGGGATGAAAACACTCTTAATCCAAAGACCCAAGATTATTCTTGGGTGTATTCGAAAAACAATGGGAGTAACATGAGTGAAGCAAAACAGAAGAAGCTAGAGGTAAAGTGTCATAGATTAGAGAACTGTGTATGCTGGGTATATTCATCAAAAATTATGGAACATTTGGAAGTCTTTTTTTAAACTGTCATTGGTGTAGAGTTGAATCAAGTTTTACTATTTTAAAATTAGGTATCTATCAGCTATCTTTGGAATTCACCTGCCAATGCAGGAGACACAGGTTCTATCCTGGAGTTGGGAACATCCTCTCGAAGAGGAAGTGCAATCCACTCTAATATTCTCGCCTGGAAAATTCCATCGACAGGGGCACCTGTAGGATTCAGTCCATAAGGTCGCAAAAAGTTGGATATGACTGAGCACACACACATTACATATCTAAGTGGAGATGACTTTATGGGGAGTGGTTAAGTTGAAGATACTTAGCACAGAAATGGAAAGAGAAGGAAAAACAGTAAAGCTGTTGAGACAGAGAACTGAAGTTCAAAAATCACAGGCTAGAATACCATAGGAATACCAGAAAGTAAAACTAACTGGGCAGAAGCAAGACCTGAGCAAGTAAATTAAAAAAAAACACACACCTAGACTTAGCAGTGAAACTACACCACCAGAGGCAAAGTTCAACTCCACAGCTCATTCTAGACTGGAAATCTAACGGCAGCCTATAGTATGAAATTACAAGGCAATGCACATTTCTGCATGTGAAGTGTTAATATGCATGTCATCAATGCAGGCAATGAATGATCATTTATTAGGATCATTATAAGCTAAGGAATTCCTTGAGACTGTTTATACTTCTTCAATTTAATATTTAGATCAAAACTCAAATGTAGAGAACATGAAATTAAAATTAAACATTTCATTCATTTGGGAGTTTTGACTTACCAACCCGATTTCAAGTAAAGGTTGGGTAAATTTTTTTTTTTTAACTGAAGGACAGGGTGGCTAATGGCCTTTTACAATAGAAAATCTGGCACAAGAAGACCCCCTGGAAATCTTGTATAGGGACTTGAAAACAATCTGAAAACTATTTCTTAAATTCTACTTTACCAAGTAATCTCATCTTTATTTAACATAAGTACTATTTCCTAAATCTAGGTCTTTCTTTATAAGGAATCCAAAGATTATCTGTAATAAAATTAACCTATTGCTGCTAAGTCGCTTCAGTTGTGTCCGACACTGTGTGACCCCATAGATGGCAGCCTACCAGGCCCCTCCTACCCCCCGCCGTCCTTGGGATTCTCCAGGCAAGAACACGGGAGTGGGTTGCCATTTCCTTCTCCAATGCATGAAAGTGAAAAGTGAAAGTGAAGTCGCTCAGTTGTCCAACTCTTAGCGACCCCATGGACTGCAGCCTAACAGGCTCCTCCATCCATGGGATGCTCCAGGCAAGAGTATTGGAGTGGGGTGCCATTACCCCTATTAGGTAGGTGCTAAAATAAGTAAAAAATTAGCATAAAGCATCCTGCAAAATCACTATCAACACAGAGTCTTTCCAGGATAAAAGAGAGTTTTAATTGAACTTTATTTTAAATGTCTAAAAGTAAATGTCTTAAGAATTTTAACACAGAAGTTTTCCCATTTTCTCCAGATATTTTGTTGAACTATTACCTAGTTGCTTCCTTTTAAATGTGTCCCATCCATCAGTCTTGCATAAAGTGCCACAATAATATGTAATAGTTTGCATTTTTAAATTGAGCCTTGAATGTAAATAATCTGTTTAATAGAAGTATCTATGTTAATATGCTTAAATATATCAGTTCAGAAACTTTTAACAGTACAGTCACATTTACCAATTCATACTGTTTCAGATGAGGCTGGGAAAGTCTAGGGAAAAAAAAAAACCCTTTATTAGTTGTTTTTTCAAATCCCACCTTAAAAACGCTCAAAGTTATTGATAGTCCAATGATCATTTTCTAGTCAGAAACAGTATGTGGTGCATAGTATTATGCCATCTACCTTTTGTGTATATTCTGGATAAAGCTCAAGGAAATGAAATCTGGATAAACCAACATATAATCTACACAAAACTTCTATTAGTTAACCTCAAAGAAATTACATGTGTAGTCAACATTTTATGCAACTTCAAAGGTTCTCATTAACCCACCCACTCTAAAATTAACAAACGAATCATTCTCACTCGTTTTTCACAGCTTTCCAGTCTGAAAATTATTTTCTAACATACCCTAAACAAAGAATATTTTCTTTATACGCAAACAGACCATTGCTTTTAATAAGAATCATTTATTGTATATTTTTAAGGTGGAGGGTTAATTAGTACAGTACTATGCATAACCTCATTCTTAAAAAATTAAACACAAATGGATAAAAATGGCAAATCAGAATGAGCATGTAAAAAGACAAAAATTAGGCATATTTTTATAGAGAATGTTTCCTGTCATACCTATGTACTGACTTTTTTCTCCATTTTGTCTTTAAAAATATATGGCTTGTTCCTTTTCTACATAATTGCTGATTCTTACAAAAAGATGAACATATTTGCCATCAACTAATAAATGTTACATACAGGTGTAGATTTTTCATTCAACTCAGCTGATTAGTTGCCTGAAATACTCAACTAAACATAGCACTGTTAAGAAAGTTAAGAGTCCATTCCATTTGTCTCAAAAATGTAGTACTGAGTTATGAAAGTTTCACAATAGGATATAATGCGAATGTCCCAGCTACAAAGTGATGAATGGAAAATGTCAACCCTGATCTGTTAGCTGTATTATGACTTTAATAAGCATTACAAATTTATTAAATGTTATATTGTGGAATAATCATTTATACTAAGAGTGGAAAAAATAACTCTTAAAAAAACGTATACCAGCATTGTTTTATGACTTTTATAAAAGTTGAGTTATTCCACAAGTTATCTGACATACCAGGAAATGACATTCAAGATAACTATCTAAACAGGAATCACTGCTGTTAAAAAGGGTTGGGGGATATAGAAGCTCTGTTTAGTACACATAGTGTAAATTTTAGACCTAACTGGATAAAAGGAAAATATTAAAAATATATCTATAGACAAATATCTGTACATCACTCCCATAGCTAATCTATAGACACATTTAAGATCATAGGAATATATCAAAGTATTTGTCAAAGTTAAGGTTCAAATGTGTTTTATCACAGCACACATCCAAGAGTGTATGCCACAAGATTAAAAAATTCCCACTGAATATAATAAAAAAAAATCTGTAAATAAATATAGGGCATTCTAAAATAATATCTGCAGAAAATCAAGAGTCCAGCAAAGATTTCTATTATCTAAATTTTACTTCATATATTCATATATTCTTCAAAATAGATTTAATTGTAGTGCCACAAATTAACAATGTTCAACTGCTTACCAAAATACTCTTTTCTGGAAACTAGATGTTACTATTAAAAAAAAAAAGTTAGGTGCTTGAGGGAATAAGAATGCAGCAGAAAATTACAGGAGCCCACATATCCTTTTTCTTAAATTTAATTTGTCATATATAAGGTTTTTATATACAATCAGTGTGCACTGTAACAGTTTTTATTAAAAGTCAACAAGTTTATCTAAAATGTTACCTGGCTGCATAGCACGTTTGACATTATTGCCCACATGAAAAGGAAAACAAATGGATTTACAATAACTTTTGGCCTTTTGGATTCTGGAAGTGTTCACAGACCTACCCTTTTAAACCAAATGCATCTGAAAAAAATGTTTCCAGAGCATGCAGTTTAGATTTTACAGATCATCTCACCATTATGTTATACAATACTGACTAAAAAAGGGAAAAGGAAAGAAATAACATGTATCTAATAAAATAGTCAATATAAAAAGGACTATAATGGAATTAAGTGGCCCCTTTCCCCATTTTTTTACATTCTAAACAATGATTCCATCAAGACAAATCATTAAAAAGTGTTATTACACTGATATATATATATATATATATTTAAACAATAAGAAGGCCTGAGTTGGTAGGGAAAGGAACAGTCAAAAAAAGCCTGAGAAGGGGAAGGAAGTAAGGAAAGCTCATTTAATTCATTTACAATAATTTACAGCCATTGTTTGTGTGTGTGTAAAAAGGCATAATAATAGATCACAAACAGGAAACTCCTGGCTATTTTACAGATATAGGTACAGAATTTAAATATTCAAGCTTGTGATGAAAAGCGGCAAGGTGGTCGCAGTGTACAATGTAAACAAGTAGCTTTGGAAAGTGAATAAAGTCCTTGAGTGTGTTTTCTTTATTAAGAAAAGAACTCTCTTTCATTCCTTCCTGAAACATGATCACAGGTAAGAGTAAAGTTCATATACAAACATAATTTAAATGGACGTCAGTCTAAAATCACTGACTTAAAAACAGTTTTATCCAGCCTACATGGAAGGGCAGTGTTGAGGTCCCTGTAATAGTAAACATTTTCCATTTCTTTAAAAAAGAAAAAAAAAAATAGTACTACAATATTTGTAGTACAGTGCAGCATAATCCTTAAATATAAAAATATTTTCTCTTCTGTTGGGATAATAGACCTTGCATCCTGGAAAGAAGTAACAATACTGCTACTGACAGAAGATCTGTTTATATCTTTCAAGTCATGTAAGGCAATTACTGTGTTGGTTTATGATATATGGCTAAAAGAAAAGTCCAAAAAGACAGTATCAGTTTTTGTTATGTTTTCCGACTACTCCAGGTATGCTCAGGTGTACTTTTGTGTTCAATTGAGTGTTCAAATGGAGATCTGGAGCCATAAGGAGACCTCTGGTCTAGCGGAGATCTGGGACCACTACTGGAAGCTCTATGGTCCATCTGCCAATCTGAGTGATACCTATAATCCCTGGAAGATTTATGGTGTGTATATTCAGAACTTGATCGATGGTCTGAATGTAACCGATGATCTGAATGAGAACGATGATCAGAATGAGTTCTGTCTTTTAAACTTCCTTCCAGATTTGACTGTGGTCTCTACTCCTGTGATCATCCAGTTTTCTGTGTTTCTCTCTATCACTGTAATATCTAATAAAAGAGAAATTAGGAATTTTAAATTAGCAATGCCAATTAAATGTTTCCAAATAAATCTTATTAAAAATAAAACAAAAATAATGGATACTTCTAATTCTACACAAATTCAGTGTTTCAACACAAAATTTCATAAGAGAGTTCATTAAAAATCACTGAAAAACTATCTCTGCATGTCTTTGGAAAAACTATTCCATTCATAAAACTAAAGTGAAACCATACAAAGCACTTCAGATTGCATCTAACTTCACAAGGCCATTTAATATTGGTTGCTACTTTTTCTTCTATGCATCATTTGTATTAATGCATTTTTATTGGAATTAATTAATTAGAATTAAGACAACTATACCCTTGAAATCAGAGCCTTTTGAGTCTGCAGCAGGAAAAATAAATAACCTCTAAAACAGTTTATGAAATGAGAACTTTTATTGGTTGGTGATGCCTATTGAAAGCTTCCTTAATCTGATTATTTATATAGGAAGATTTGATATACAAATCATTGTGAAATTTAATCCACACATAAGTGTGTGGCAGTCTGCTAAAAATTTATGGGAGTTTAATGAAAAGTAATTTCTAAGATGTTTGCCTTTTCAAATAAAATGCATCAAACATAATTTAATGTTTTTTTTTTTGTTCACAAAAGGTCCTTATTATAAGCAATATAAACTGTTATGCAAGTCTGTGAAATTACAAACATTTATCACGACAAATACGGCTTTCCTTTCTCACTGTGTGCTTTTCTAAGTTTATAATGTGGCTGTGCGTCTCAGAAGAAATTTCAGTGAGCACAACTAAATACAAACAAACCCATTCATTTCTTAATTTCTGATCTTTTACTCTTCTTGTTATTTTTATTTGGCTTATTAAATGAAAATATTCCCTTATCAATAGGAGTAAAATGTATTCTGTTATTATATTCCAGTTGTTTACTACTTAGACTTTAAAAAAACAGTGTGGAGAAAACTTCGTGATTTCAGGACTATCTTCAAATTGCTTTGATTAAACTTAACCTCAATGAGTTGTTTTCACATAATTATTCAAACAAAAACTAGGTTTTTTTAATGCAATGGAACGTAGAATTCACCATCACACTTCAGCCATAGTCCATCAATCTTTTATTTTACCTCACTATATTTTGAAAAGTATTTTAGCCCATATTCTCCAAACCAACAACGTATTCCATGACTAATTATAGAAGTCCCTACACTAAATACTTTTTTGTTGTATACTCTGACCTTAAATTTATAATTAAAAACACATTTTTATAGAGAAACTTATTTTTTCTTATTTAACCTTTATTTTACATTTCCTTTGATTACCTGAAAACTGAACTGGTCAATAAAGTCAAACACAACAAATAAAGACATCAACATGCAAAATTTTTAAATTGTCAAGTGTACCTGCTGTCTTGCTTGTAGTGATCCCAATCACGATGATCTTTACCATTACTAAACGAAGAATACGGCCTCTTCCTAGAGTCACTCTTCTTGTAGGAGTCTCCCTGATGTCGGTCTTTATGATGATCATGATACTGAGATAAGTGTCTGTCAGATGAGTAACTGTCCCTGCTGCTGTCATCATGATTTGTATTCTCTTTTATTCTTTCCACATCTGTTAAGATAAAAGTGTCCAACTTCTGTTAATGACTTAAAAAAATACATGGTAAATTTAACTGCCAGATTATAAGAACTCCCGTTTCAGCTCCAACCAACAAACATGAGGAAGTCAAAGTGTTAGTCACTCATTCCTGTCCCATGGACTGCAGCCCACCAGGCTCCTCTGTCCATGGGATTCTCCAGGCCAGAGTACTGGAGTGGGGAGCCATTCCCTTCTCCAGGGATTGTCCCAACACAAAGACTGAACCTGAGTCTCCTCTAATGCAGTGGATTCTTGACTGTCCAGTTCCCAAATACAAGCAATTAAAGCATTTAGAAAATAGTTTATAAAAAGTCATACTAAGGCTTATGAATAGGTTTACTTTAACCTGAAATGTGAAGAATCACAACGAAAAATTTAAGGTCCATTTTCTTCTCAGACTATACTTTTATGACTCTTGCACAGAGCAATTAATCGCTCAATTAATTCGATTAGTATAGTCTATTAATATTAACTAATCTGTTACTATTCCAAATAATTTAAAAAAATATGTTCAACAATTTTATATTTTCTAGAAACTGGTAATAGTGATTTATGAAAAGTTAATAAGCTAAAAAGGATTATTAAGATACTAGATTTAACATGGGCATATATCATCTAAAACACCTCACCCTCCCAGCAAAAAAAAAAGCCAGTTTTTAAACTGACTTTGCAAAACAACAAGACTGACTTACCTGGATTTCTAATCACTTGCGTATTCAAGCTGCTGTTCTGGTCATTATTTTGCTAAAATAAACACACATATGTAAGAATCTTTTAAGTGGCGTCAAACAACATTGTAAAACATGAAAAAGAAAACTCTGATGCTAAAAGAAGTTCTCCTCTATTAGAATGTATAAACGTAACACTGCTGCGGCTGCGGCTGCGTCGCCTCAGTCTTGTTTGACTCTGTGCGACCTCACAGACGGCAGCCCACCAGGCTCCCCCGTCCCTGGATTCTCCAGGCAAGAACACTGGAGTGGGCTGCCATTTCCTTCTCCAATGCATGAAAGTGAAAAGTGAAAGTGAGTCTCTCAGTCATGTCCGACTCTTAGCAACCCCATGGACTATAGTCTACTAGATTCCTCCATCCATGGGATCTTATATTTTTTAAAAGCAGAAACTATGGGTCTTATGACTTAAAAAAATCAATAAAGATCTTGGAGGAGATACTTTCAGACTATGCTAGTGTCTCGTTTTCTTGCCCACTAATTTTAGCTTTCTTTGGAAGCTCTCACCTGCAACAATTTTTACTGTGGTATTAAAACTTTAACAGAGATTTTCTATTTCCCTTATTCCTTTTACATTTATAGCTGAATTCTTGTATAAGGAAGAATATCTGTTTTAATTACATAAAGAAAAATGATGCATTTACTTACCTGGGATTCTTGCCGTTTTTTAATAGCATGCTTATATAATTTATGTAATTTTCTTGCATCGAACTCAGTAAACTTAGACACAAAAATCCACAGGTTTCTAGAAGAATAAAAGGCAAATTAGTCTGATCAAAAATACTTAGTTTTTAATGAAATCCCTTTAGTATACACAGAAACACACACATCTTAGCCCTCTCCGGAAAAAAGTCTCAGGATGTTATTTCTAGCATTAAAAAAAAAGAAACCAACAAAAAAACCTTCGTAAGTGAATAAGATTCCCAATAAAACTAGACAGTGTTAACTTTTACTTCTCTTCCAAATTCCTTCATTTTATAGTCTTCAGATTTGAAGATCTGAAACTAAAGAAAAGTAAACTTACAAATCAGGAAGGGATTCATATTATGGTTCAGATTAGATATAAAAGGAATAAACTATGTTAGTAGTTCAAGTAAAGTATCATCAGAAAACATGGATTAAGCTTGTGAAAGAGAAGTCCTGAATAATGCATTAAAAGGCTACTGTCATTTTATAATTGTGATGTAACGGTCAGAAGAGTAACATGATCAGACACTGTAAGAGCCCAGGACAGTATTCCACGTTTACGCCTCTCTTCCCATCCCAATGCTGGGATTAGGATTAGTAATTGACCATGGTATTTCTTCACAAATTCAGATGCAGTCTTTGGATTAGTCTCAACACAGCTTCTTCAGAGCCACTACAACTCAGTGACATGTGAGTTGAAGTCTGCCTGCCATCACTATAATAGTAATAATTTCATATATTTACAATTTTTCTCGACCCTCTAGCTTTCCAGTAGGTATGTTAACGATTTTGAATCTTGCTTACATAAACGGAGTAAAGAAATTACTAAAGAGCCAATGATGGAGGTTTAGTGGACTACCTAACACCAGTATCTTTACTGAGCTCAAGCAACAGATTTTAAGTGATTTTTTTTAATTTTATTTTTTGGCTGTGCTGGGTCTTCACTGCTACGTGGGCTATTCTCTAGTTACAGTGAATGGGGCCAGTCTTTAGTTGTGACGTGTGGACTTCCCACTGCAGTGGGTTCTCTTGTTGCAGAGCCACGGGCCCTAGGTGTGCAGGCTTCAGCAGTTGTGGCACACAGGCTCGGCAGATGCGGTTCTCGAGCTCTAGAGCATGGGCTCAACAGCTGTGGTGCACGGGCTTAGTTGTGCCAAGGCATGTTGGACCTTCCTGGATTAGGGATTGAACTCATGTCTCCTGCACTGGCAGGTGGATTCTTTACCACTGAGGTACATGATTTTTAAAAAAATAATAAAACCCTGTATGTGTGAATAATGACTTCCCCAAAGAAAGTCATTTCTCAGTGATAGTAACAGAAGAACGTCTAAACAAGCAAAAATCCTGAGCTAGAAAATAACTTTTCTCATTCCTTTTTATGGGAGAAATAAAATTATATAACAACAGCACTTAATTTGGGTATTTCTTAATAGCCAAGACGCATTTCTCTCAAATACCAAGCATCAATTGCTCAGGACTACAAAACACAGTCAAGAAGGCTTGAATGAGATAACTGTGTAAAGTGCCTAACACCTGTACTATCCTTCAGGTAGGCAGAGTCAGATGTAGCAGAGATTTGTTTATTTTTAAAATAATTTTTAAAATAAACAAATGGGGTAATGAGACTAAGTGACTAGGTAAGGCCAGAAGACAGGGTTCCTAATTCTTTTTCCACTAAGATCAAACATTCCCAGACTTTTGATTTTGAACACAGATATGTGTGAAGAGCTGCTTGCTTGTAAACTACTAAATTGCTGAGTGTTAATAAATTCTGGAAATCAGAAATCTATGTCATGCAATAACTGCAAAATTATCCCAGCATATGTGCATACAGAGATGGATAACTGGTGATTTCTAAAAGAATTCTTAGTAGTGTTGTTAAGTCAGATGTGGCTTTCTCAAGTGCTTTCTTTTCTTTTTTAATTTAGTTTGCTTAACTGCAGTAAAAGATGATAGCTCTTCTTCATCAATATTTGGGTCTATAATTTTACAAAAACCATAAAAATGTATTGCAGTTTAAAGAGCAGTCACTCAAACCCTTGTACTTAATGTGCATATATATGTATAATATTCTCAAAATTTGCTTCTCTAGTAATACTTCATATAGCCTGTAAATTTTGGCTACTTAAGTAAAATATGCAGCATATTAACAAGGCTTATCAAGTTATCAAGACTAATATTAACAGGCTAATTTAAACTAATGGAACATTTTCATAATACACATGATTGTAATCAATTATCAATGAAATGAAAAAAAGAAAAAAGAGCTAATATCAAGTCATGAAAAATATCAGATAGCAGTTGGGGAAATCAAATCATTCAACAACTTTAATACTAAATATATTAAAACCTTTGTAATTTACATACTAATTAGCCAAATCCTATTATTATCCATTGTTTGACATTAAACTAAAACAGCTTATTTTGAAATTAAAATTTAAAAAAAAGCAACTGAGAAAAAAATGGGTGGAGAACCTGAGTATTTTTCTAAAGAAGACATACAGAGGGCTGACAGGTACATGAAAAGATCGAGATGTATCACTTCACACCTAACAGCTATTATAAAAAGGGAAAAACAAGTGTTGGCCAAAATGTGGAGGAAATGGGGTCCTCAAGCACTGTTGCTGGGAATACAAATTGGTATGGTCACTATGGAAAACAGCATGTAGGTTCCTCAAAAAATTAAAAATAAAACTACCATATGATCCAACAATTCCACTCCTCTGTACTTCTTTGAAGGAAATGAAAACACTAATTTAGAAAGATATATGCACCCCCAAGTTCACTGTGGCATTATTTTACAAAAGCCAAGACAAAGAAGCAACCCAAGTGTCCATCCACAGATGGATGGCTAGATAAAGAAGTAGAATTCTCTCTCACACTCACACACACACACACACACACACACACACACACGTAAACAAAGAAATATTACACAGACATAAAAAGGAATACAATCTTGACATTTGGGACAACATGGATGGACTCCAGTTGGGGAGAACACACGAGAGAAATAGATCACAGAGAACAAACCAGTGCCTGCCCGAGGGCACATGCACAGTGCATGAGTGAGACGGGCGAAGGGCATCAGGGGTACAAACTACCAGGTACAGAATAAAGATGCCACTGGGATGTAACACACAGCACATCACACACACACACACACACACACACACACACACGTAAACAAAGAAATATTACACAGACATAAAAAGGAATACAATCTTGACATTTGGGACAACATGGATGGACTCCAGTTGGGGAGAACACACGAGAGAAATAGATCACAGAGAACAAACCAGTGCCTGCCCGAGGGCACATGCACAGTGCATGAGTGAGACGGGCGAAGGGCATCAGGGGTACAAACTACCAGGTACAGAATAAAGATGCCACTGGGATGTAACACACAGCACAAGGAAGAGTCAAGAGTACAAAGCTGTATGGCACCTAATCTAGAAAACTATCCAATTATGATGTTGTAAACCTGAAACTAACAGTGGAATTTAACTATACTAAAGTGAAATGCAAGTTTTGTCTTGTTTAAAAATAAATGAAATTGTGACTAATGTTATTGGGTTCTATTAATGTGTAATGTAGTTGAGTTATTCATTAAAGATAATGAGCACATTCTAGTTTTCATTTTGTTGTTTACTACAACAAAAGGCTAAAAAGAATCAGCATGTCTTTATGTTCCTCCTCCTCACAGCATGTCTTTAAATTTTTAAGAATACTGCGTTAGGGAAATGGTCATCAGAAGATGTTAAAATGTTCACTATAGGTATGACATTAACCTTGAAATAAAATTTATAAGGAAACTTCTGTTCAGTTCAGTTTGGTCATTTAGTAGTGTCTGACTCTTTGCAACCCCAAAGACTACAGAACACCAGCCTTCCCTGTCCACCACAGGGACAAACCTGAAGTGAAATGAAATCCACAGCAGCTGAGAAAATTCAACTAGCCTTGAAATGAATTTATCAACTATTGCCATTCTAGAGTTAAAAGAGTAAAGAGATAGGGAATTAATAAACTGTGTTTTTGTTAGTGATTTCTCTTTAAAAATACTTTTCCTGTAGAAAACAATCTAGTTGAAATTAGATTCTGGTCCTAATTATATCACCTGCTAAATGTGTGATCTTGGGCAAAACTCCAGACCTGGAACTAGTGCAAGATGAGTGCCTTGTTAAAGTTCATGCACTGCACGCCTCCTCTGCCATACCCCAGGTCCTAGCCCTTCAAGGTTGTTTACCTGAGTACATTTTCTTTTCTTCTGTAAAGTCGAACTAATAATAACTGTTAAGACTTCCTAAACAGAGGATTTTTAAAGGGATCTTAGAACGAAGCATAGGCAAGTACAAGTGAAACACAAATATGCATTATTATGGTTATCACTAGATTACAAGTGATTTTTAAATAAAAAACTAGTATCACATTTCCTCATCAACTATTCATGTTTATATACAACTCAAAATATTTGTATATAAACATCCATAAGAAATAAAGCAGGTTATAAAATTATGGTTGTTATAAAAATTTGTTTAAAGTATAACCATGGATCAAGTCTCTATCTTTACAATTGCAGGTAAGGTCTTGATAGTTCTTCCTTTTGTAGAATCAGTAACCGTAGCTGTGTTCTGTGGGGTGGAGTCAGGGCAGGGTCAGGTGATCAGAAGTTCAACCTTTAATACAAGGGACTCTTTCCCTTGCTTCTACATTTTCCCCCAATTTTTCTCCAAGACAGCAGAATAAAAACTAATTTGCTCTTGAAATATTTCTCAGTTAGGGTCTTTCTGTTCTCATTTACCATTTAAGGGAATCTGGTATAATACACAGTGGCAGCAGGAATAAATACCAAGGAATATGAAATCAAGGTAGATGAGAGTGGGAGGAAAAACAAAAGGTAAGTTGCCCAGCTGTGCAGAAAGAGGAATAAAGCCTTGGAAGTTAAGGGCGAACACAAAAGTCTCTTGGCGATTTGTCTCTTTTCTTTTAGAGGTTTTTTCCTCCCCCTTTCCTAGTAACTAAACCTGAAGTAACTACTTGTATTAGTCAACATGTAATTTCAACAAGATGTTGCTCATTTCTATCTAAAAAGCCAGTAAAATTGATACTCTGCCTTCTTCATAAACTCAAAAATCTAAACTCTAATTACATGAAAGTTTAAAAACTGGTATGTAGTACACAAGTATTTTCAAGAGAAACTAAACTCCTGTTATACTAAAGGCAGGAAATAATTTTAATTTAATCCTTTAATTAAATTCAGCTTTAAAGATCACTCACTGCATTTCTTTTATTTTCTAGTTTTATCTCAAACAACAATCAAGATATCAATATGTTCAGCAGTCAATGACACAGAACATTTAACTTTGGCTCTTAAATATGAAAAGACAGAATGTGGTTATATTCTCACTTAATCCTGGTATATATAGTTGAACTCCTACTGTATTCCTATCCTGTAGTTCTGTACTTTAGAGGTCACTGTATGAGTAGATAAGAGTTTGAGAAAAATGGAATAATCTCTTTTATGGTATTTAGGAAAGTATTAAGCTTCAGTATATATACTCCAACCATAAATAAAATATTAAACTAGACACTATGAATATAGTACTTGGGAATTACTGCCTCTCATTCCTCATAAAAGGGCTTCCCTGGTAGCTCATGTGGTAAAAAATCTGCCTGAAATACAGAAGACCTGGGTTCGATACCTGGGTCGAGAAGACCCATGGGAAGGGATAGGCTACCTACTGCAATATTCTTGCCTGAAGAATTCCATAGGCAGAGGAGCCTGGAAGGACACAGTCCATGGGGTCGCAAAGAGTAAGACATGACTGAGTGACTAACACACACATACTCTTCATAAAAATCTTTCATTATTCTTCAGTAACTGAAAAATATGCAGTCTTAGCATTCTAAAGGTAATAATACTGGGGGGCTCATACATAGTGGTAACTGTTCAAGGTCATAAAGTCAAAAATTAGGCAAGTTGCAACTAAGTACGCATGTCTCGTGATCCAACCTCAGTGATCACCCCACGTCATTACAGGCACATGGCTTTAGACTCTTCTTACGTCCACACAAGGCTTCAGTTTTTTACACATAAGCTCAGCTTCACTTGTTTACAAAAGCCTAGTGATCACGATCAACTTCCTATCTCCTCTTTCTAAAATGAATCCTGGTTGAGTTTAAGAAGGGGATAAGGATAGTTTTTTTTTTTTTAATTTAGTGGAATCATAATGTCTCCTGCAGAAATGTGTTATGAAAATGTTTTGTTTTGATATGCAGCTGCACTGCATGTAGCAAAAAAATCAGTAGGTTAATAAACAGTTGTCAATAACTAGTTTATGCTCATTTTATTGTTCTCCTAGCCTGTCTAGTAGTCTGGCTTAACAGTGACCTGAATTTGGTAATCATTAAGTGATTAATATCACTTATCACATTATAGTATCACTTATCACATCATCTCATAGTTCAGGTTTACAATTTTAAGATCAAATGTGTTGCTGCTAGTTCTAAAATGAAGGGGAAAATACAGTCTGCATTTTACACTGCTTGAGGACATTTATTTTTACAAGGCTTAACAGTTTGAGGTATTACTGAGAATAATTTGGTAAAATTGGGGAATGTTAACGAAACACCTTTCACTATTTATTTAAAGGCAGAGATGCCACCTGTAGTTTTTCATTATGCATAATTAAGGAATCACTTATTTATAAAATGTTTTAAAGGAAAAAAAACGAAAACAACTAGCCTCCCTCTGTAAACATTCTGTGACCTAAACTTCAGGAGGTGAAAAAGACACTGAAATACAAGAGACAAACAGTGAAGTGAAGCTGCTAGGTCATGTCCAACTCTTTGGAATTCTCCAGTCCAAAATACTGGAGTGGGTAGCCTTTCCCTTCTCTAGGGTGTCTTCCTGACCCAGGGATGGAAGCCAGGCCTCCCACATTGCAGGAGGATTCTTAACCAGCTGAGTCACAAAGGAAGCCCAAGAATACTGAAGTGGGTAGCCTATCCTAGCAGATCTTCCTGACCCAGGAATTGAACCAGGGTCTCCTGCATTTGCAGGCGGATTTCTTACCAGCTGAGCTATCAGGGAAGCCCTAGACACAAGTAAGAGACAAATAGATGGTTACACAATTACAAATTTAACATGTTCTGAAAAATACGTCACTTACTTTCTCCACTGCTTGATTTGTTCAGGATTTGTATATTCTTTCAGACATTCGTGATATGGTCTCCGATTTTTATCAAGCACTGTCTAGTATGTTCCAGTTGTTCTCTTTCTGACAGGCCTCTCTCGGGCCTATCAAGCTGCTTCAATGCTGCTTTGACAGGCCTCATCCTCTCTTTACACTTAAATAGGAAAAGAAGACCAGAACTACATATTAAAGGCATGAATTCAACACAGAGCTACTTCTTCCAGTGATACTTACGTGAGTAAATGTAACATGAAATGAGCATCAAACCTCACCTCATAGCTCTTCAACGTCAAGAGTTTTCCCCTCAGACTTTATTCAAAAAGCAAGGTTTTCCATTATCATTTACAAATCAATCTTTGTGTAAGTAAAAGCCTTGGATTTTACTTACTTTTTACAAAAACAGTTACCTAAAATATTTCAGAGTATAACTTAATATTCTATATTGGCTCTAATAGAGAACAAAATGTAAAAGAAACTTTATATAATAAACTGGCAAAGCTATAACTTCAATATATCTACAAGTATAAACTGTTCTTCTAATTCCTTAGGACAAAACAAAGTAGCTAATGATAAATTTTGCTGCTCTCCTATTGCAGGCAGTCAGGGATGTGAGGGTGTTTGATAGAAACCAATCTTTTCCTTGGCTTACATATCACTAGAATGCTAGTAAAAGGACAACATACCAAAAACTGTAATAAGAACTACCAACCTTATACCAAAACCAGACTAAAAATATTGCTGGAAAATCAAATTATAGATAAATTTTATTGTATATAAATGCAAAAACAATGTTAAACTTTATAGTAATTATATTCATGAGTAGCAAGTAGGGTTATTTCTGGGTATGCAAGGATGGGTCAACTACAGACAGTGTATTTGGTTGACCTAATGCCACCATTTATTTGAAAACCAGAAATCCTCACATCCTTGCTGTGAAGGGCCTTTCTTATAATCAGGTGTCTACCTTATATGTGAAAATCTGAGTTCTTTATTGTTTTATTGACCTATTTTCACATCAGTTGGTAAACTTTCCATCTTTTGTCAGGCAAATTTAAATAACACTGGAAACACTGGGAACTGTGTATTCTTTAGTTAAAATTAGAACTCAGCCAAGCTTGACTTTTTTAAAAAGGGAAAACATTTGTTTTCTAATTTTTATGTTATTCATATTTGTTCTCTACATTTTCTATTTCTTGTTCAATTTTGGTAGTTTATATTCTGCTGCTGAGACTCAGCGCATGCTCAGTTCCACCCAATTCTGCAATGCTGCAGAGTGCAGCCAGCCAGGCTCCTCTGTCCCTGGGATCCAGGTAAGAGTACTGGAGTGGGTTGCCATTTCCTTCTTCAGGGGATCTTCCCAACTCAGGGATTGAACCTGCATCTCCTGTGTCTCTTGCACTGGCAGGCAGATTCTTTACCACTGTACCATCTGAGCAGCCCTTTGTAGGTTGAACACATACTATATTCAAGGCATTGCTCTAGACCCAGAAAATAGAGCAGTAAATAAAACAAAGACCCTGCTTTTATGGAGCTTGTACTCCAGTAGGAGAATACAGCCAACAAATAAACAAGACAGTGTTTAAAATGGTGACAACTATGATTAAAAAAAAAAGACACAGCAGGGAGCTTTCTACCTTATATAAGATTTCAGACAAGGGTAATGTTTGAGCAGATGTCTGAAGAAAACGAAGGAGTAAGCCATTTCAAACAAAGGGAAGAGCAAGTAAAAACGTCCTGTAACTTGTCTGACATGTTCAAGGAAACAGTAAAAACTCCAGTACTATGAACTGCAGTACTATCAAATTCAAATGTATCTCTAAATTTAAAGTTTTAAAAGAAAAATATAAACTAAAGTGTTACGGGTATTTTCCCAATAACCAGAAACTTTACTACTTACAATGCTGAATGTCTTCTGATCCAGCTCTTCAGATTCTTCCGCTATGGGCACTGGTTCACCACTTGCGGTGATGTGAACTGGAGCATCCAACACTGAAGATTTCTTAGATCTTTCCTTGCTTTCACACTTGGATTCACTCAGCTGGTGGAAGGAGAAAACAAAAACACAACAACAAGGCAAAAATGATTAACAACTCCAGAAGACAATTTACTCTCACTGCAGTCTATAAAGGTTATTCACATTTAACATTCTTATGTATTTTATCTTTTCCTCACTTGTGGAAACTAAAAATAAAGCTATCCTATGATGTCACCTATTAGGTAAGGCATCTAAAAAAGGATTTAAACCTGTTTTCTACTCTACTAGATATGCACGTGTATTTTTAAAGAACTCATTTATTGAGATTAACTGGGCTGACAGGCAGTTTATTCTCCTAAAATGTAAATATGCTGATTGTGTCACTTTCTAAATTTTGTATTATGATTTGCATACCTTTTCTTCTTTTATGTCTTTTTCTTTCTGTATAGCTTCTTTTACTTTGTTTTCTCTTTTCTCTTTAAAATCTTTTTCCTTTATATCTTTCTTATCCTCTTTTTCTTTTATCTCCCTTTTAAGTTCTCTTTTATTTTCCTTTTCTTTTGCTTCCCTCTTTTCTTCTGGTTCTTTCTTTATACAAACATCTGGCTCAGTTTTTTCTTCACTGTCTCTTTCTGTTTTAATTTTTTTGTTTGGATGTTTCACAGAAGTGATTTCATCCTGAAAAGTTCAAGTATGGCCAATGTATTACTAACCAAATCTTGACAAAGACTAATTTTCCTTTGCATGACTACTGATTGCATGTATGTGGATTCGGAGAGAAATAATTCAGAATCCCGTTAGTAATGATACATGCAAGAAAAACTAAGATAAGCCAATCCCATTCAAAATCCATAACAAAATGAGACAATGTCTTCAAATGGCAAATGTTTGAAAAGGAAGGACCTTCGCTCTCTCCCTTTAGTGACATATGATATTCTACTGGATGGCAGAACTCTATTCTATAAATGAGACTACACAACAAACTATAAAAAAGGACTTCAGTATTTAAAAGTAAAATTTTAAGCCTAAGTTCAAATTTCAAATGTAAAGCATACTGAAAACATGCCATGTGCCCTTTTCTATATATAACAGGTTGCTTTTCTAAAACACCTTCTTACCTTATCATCATCTTCATCAGACTTCTCTGAGGGCAAGGGAGAAGAATCACTCTTTATTTCCTCTTTCACTTTTATAGACTTCATTGCTTTATTCTTCTTAGCTCTTGCTTTTCGCCTTTTTGAACCTCCCTAAAAATAATTATTTTTATTCTCACCAACCCTATAGACTCCATTAAAAAATCTTAAATACTAAATCTATGAGGCTAAAAGAATAGACACTCGTACCCAATCCTTAGTCTGTTGGTACACCAATCTTAGAAATTATTTTTAAAAAGTGATATAGCTTATTCAAATGCAAATTAATCTAAATAAATGCTAACCAACTGTAACTATTCCTTAAAAAAAAAAAAAAAAAAGAGTAGAGAGAAGTAGGAGGGCTGTTCACAACCCTAAATTATTATCTTCAGTTAAACAATGCCACCAGAGATAGCATGAGAAATTATTTTAAACAGTACAGAAGTAGTTACTGACACTGTGGTCACAGGTAAACTTTCAAAGGTTGCTTTAGTTTCCAATCATCTCTCTTTTACTGCCTTTTTCCTTCTTTTGTGGAGCACAATCAATAAATAAGCCTGGTGATCTTCAATACTTCCTATTCCTTAAGCTGCCCACTGTCTCCAAATCCAATTACTACCCTGTCTCCAGTAATGGAGGCTTGACCTCTCAAAAAACAACCCATTTCACTCCAAAAGTTGCTCCCATACTAAATACTAGGAAAAAAGAGATTCTTCTTCTGAAAGACATGACTCACTAGAGTTTGAACATGAATGCTGAAATCAGTTAGGGCAAAATACCACCATATTCAAACAAAGCTACTAAATTACAGATAAACACACTGATGAGCCCATGTTAACCACAGGAATCTAGAGTGATGGGGTAAACTAGGTTTATCTTATCCAAAAGTAAAGTGCTCTTAAGCATCATATTTTAACTTACTGCACCAGAAAGCCTCTGAGCTTCTTTTTTTGCAAGATCTCTACTAAGTAATTTGATGAGGTAGTCCGCACGTGTCTGTAATTGTTTTGCTTGTGGTTTTTTATCAGGATCATCTGGAAGAATCTGAAAAGCAATTAATTTTTTCATCTTGTCTTTAATAAATAACATGAGAAGTAATAATCATTTAAAAATGTCTTCTCAAAAAAAAAAAACCACCACATATAATGTGCTGGCAAGTTACAAATCTTAAAAGAATAAACAAAACTGAATGCAAAATACATTTTTTATACCTATGCCACAAAGATTTCTTTCTCTGGAAATGAATTCCAAATACACAATATCCCTCTATTCATAGACTACACAGTATGACGTTAGAAATTTCTTTCAAATACATAATGGTATATTAGCAGTCAGTGTCATTAAAATCATAGTATTTAGATTTCCTTTCTTTTAAACAGTGTATTTAACTATGAAGTATACAAAAATCTCTAGAATATAAAGTATCGTCCATCTAGAAGAGGATCCAAAGCAGGCACTGGGAGAAACCTTTTACAATGAAAATATAAACTAATTTTGCTTTACAGTAGCAAATGACAAATAGCTGAAGGTTTCCACTTGTCCATGAAAAAGTAAAGTATAAAAAGATAAATTATAAGAACTGGGCAAGCCTTCAGTGTTTCCCATTTCAGGCAAAGAAAGGATTCTAACGAGTGTGTGCTGTGCTATGCTGTGCTCAGCTGTGTCCAACTCTTTGTGATCCCATGGACTGTAACCTGCTAGGCTCCTCTGTCCGTGGGGATTCTCCAGGCGAGAATGAATACCATGGGTTACCATGCTCTCGTCCAGGGGATCTTTCCAACCCAGGGATTGAAACCGGGTCTCCCGTATTGCAGGCAGATTCTTTACCATCTGAGCCACCAAGGAAGCCCAAGAATACTGGAGTTTGTAGCCTATCTCTTCTAGGGGAACTTTCCAACCGAAGAATTGAACCGGAGTCTCCTCAATTGCAGGTGAATTTTTTACTAGCTGAGCTACCAGGGAAGCCCATAACAAGTGTGGTAGCATCAAATCACCAAAAATCCTAAACACTGGTATTTAAATATACACACACACACACTCACAAAACAATCCCTTCCTGCTCTTGATTAATATAGATGGTTAATGATTAAATGAGAGGCTTACTTTAACCTGATACTGTGAAAATAACAGAAATGAAATTTCAAGGTAAAGCAGAATCTAGACATCATTTAAATTTAATCCCTTCATGAAAACCAGATTCCAAAGAAGCCAAGGTCACAAAGCTAACTTTCCTGACCCTGAGTTGACTTTATTTCTAACATAATTTAAAAGCGAAAATTCAATTTAACAAGAATGGTCAACAGAATCAAGTACTGCAGTACCTTGTGTGTCAGACTGAGGTCAGGATCCATCTTAATCATTTCCCAGCTTCCATATCCATATTCGTAGATACCAATTAACAAATTGGAATCATCTTCTTTGCCCCAGTCTATATCAAAATGAGCTGCCTTCGTGTGGCATGGGATGATATACCTATCATTAAAGTTAACAAACACTGTCAAGTTTATAATTGCCTCATTAAAAATTTTGAAAACCATGTTTGATAATTAGAACTTCAAAACACTGCGTTTTATTTTTAAAAACATTTCATTCAAACTGGCCATAGAATAAAAATCACTTCTAACATACATTCATGTCCAAATTATTAAGTAACAAGTATTTTACAACAGAAAAAAATAACTCACTGCTTTCTTTCTTCTGGATCTGAAGGAATGGATTTGTGCAGCGGTATTAATTCTTCTTCATGGGAGATGACCAGCTTGGCATTCACCTGTACACCTGATATTCGGAATGTTGGGCCCTTTACTTTTCCAAGTCTACCACCTATATTTGGAAAAGAATATTAAAAAGTATAAAATATATAATTCTACAAAATACCAAGCAATGTATGTTATTACTTATATAAAAAAGTAATAGTATTTATTTGCCTGTATTTTTAAGTATTACTTATTTGCATTAAGGGGAGAGGCTTGCTGGCAAACCTTAAATTTCCCTCCAAGTCTTTTCATTACATACTAGTTGTTATAATATAGCACAAGAGGATTCACAAAAAGCATTTCATGTACTACAGCAAACACATGTACTGTGCTGTGCTCAGTTGATCTGTCATCAACTCTTGGACTGTAGCCCCCGTGGACTGTAGCCCGCCAGGCTCCCTTGTGCATGGATTTTTCAGGCAAGAACACTGGAGTGGGTTGCCATTTCCTCCTCCAAGGGATCTTTATGACCCAGGAATCTAACCTGCACCTCCTCAGTCTCCTGCATTGGCAGGTGGGTTCTTTACCACTGTACCACCTGGGATTAATATGTCAGTCATTCTAAATAAGAGTTCCAGTATGATTTTTTTCCAGTACATTTAATTATTGAATCTTATCTAATTACCTTTATTTAGAAAGATGAATTACAAAGTATAATGAAGTAACTACGTTAAAACCAATATCACATGTGTATACTTATAATATCTCATCTATACTATAGTAAAAATACAGTAAAGAATCCACCTGCTAATGCAGGAGACATAAAAGACATGAGTCTGACTTCTGGTTAAGAGGATCCCCTGAGGAGGGCATGGCAACCCACTCCAGTACTGCCTGCAGAATCCCATGGACAGAGAAGCCTGGCAGGCTACAGTCCACAGCGTTGCAAAGAGTCAGACATGACTGAAGTGACTTTGCATATATACTAAAGATATAGTAGAACTAACAATTTCTGATGTTACCTCCCAGCAAGAAAATATACCAGGCAGATAGTTTCTATTGCCTTCAATAATACAGTTCTGTTCCCCATTTTCTATTAACCGGAAATGGCCTTACTTTGTTTTATAAAGCATCTTTTAAGACTAATATATAGGTAACTTAAGACATACTATCAACCAGGCTCAATAAAAGCAGATTTCAACAATTCCATTTCTCTTAGTTTAAATCACTTTCATTTTAATATCACCTGTTCGTTCTGTTCCTGAAGAGTTGTCCTTTAAAGCTTTAATACAACCATTATGTACCAATTCTCCTAGTCGTCTGAGGTCCGTTTCTGACTTATCAACTAATTCAGCATCTCGAGCAATTGCATCTAATCTGTGATAAAATAATTTTCGGGTAAATGCAGAAAAAAAAACAACTTTTAACATACATAAAAGTTCTATAATTTTTTTATTACTAGACACTAAGCAGATAATATGAAGTATGATAAATGTTCAAAAGATTTTTTTCTTCATTTAAAATAATTATGTAAGTATTCCATTGTAACTTCATACAGGTCCTCTCAAAATAAAATAGAAAATATCCCTAATTTAAGGTGGAGTTTGGGGAAGAAAAATAGAATTCAACCAATTTGAGTCTCTGCCACTCTATACTTGAGATAGTAGTTACAGCAGTTATTGAGAATAACTGATAAATCTGTGGCTACAACTTAACCTCTCTATGGATGAATCTGCTATTTTTATAGGATTGTTAAGGAAAAGGTAAGAAAAAGCATTTGAAAAGTACAATTATAAAAAAGCAAATGTTTTATAATCCATGTATTTTATAGAAAACATTTGTAGATAAAATTTTAGAGACTAGAAAGAATCAAGGATAGTACTAAAACACTCAAAAATCTATTTGAAATTTGCTTTCTACAGGCTAATTTTGTAAAAACCTGTTGCAGAAAACTTAAGAATAGTATAAATAAAACTGACATCAAGTGACACATTCTGAAATTCTATTGAGAATGACAAATGTATTTACCTTTCCAGAGGGCCACCAAATTTCTTGTAACTCTTGATAAACCTAACAGAAAATAACTGGTTTAAATGTGGGCTTCACTATTTGTTATAAAATAGATACACAGAAATAATACGTGTTAGTGTAAATATTATCAATAATTCAAGAAACTATTACTAACAAAAATGAATAAGCTATGCTAGAATCAAAATGTTAAAAGGTCAGATATCAATAAACATAAGACATATTTTAACACCCAGGATGATATTTAGAAACCAATACAAATAAAACAATAGAAGCTAAATTTTATTTTAGAAATTACTTTATTATTTTCACAAGACAAAAAAAGGTTCAAGGCTATCAGAGGAAGTGTCTCCAGAATTCTCAATCATATTACACCACCTCACATTTCAAGTGTTGATAAAAATTTACTGTATATAGTTTTAAATCAGATATATGGTGGCATTATACCAACAATGGAAAAATAAGGATTACTCAGAAACAAAGCTACCCAAGTGGTTGATGGATGAGGGAAAATATCCAGGAAAAGTAGAAGGTGAATTGTCTCTTCAACTAAAGACAGAAAGTCCAGCAAATCGGGTGGCCATAAAAGTACCCTAAATAAAATCTAACAATATATTTAGTTTTATGGTAGAAAAAAAATGAGGAAGAACTTTATCAGACAGGTCTATGATTTAAAAGAATGAGTTACAATAGTTTGAAAGAAACAACAAACTCTGAAAATACAACAATGAACAATCTTTCACAAATTTAATACACAAAAATATTACATAGTAAACAAAATAAGCTGTTATCCCATCCTTTATAAATAAAGCTGTGTGTGTGTATATATATATATATATAAATATATTTTGAAAGAAAACTACAATTTATCTGTAAGGCCAATCTTACCTCAGTTCCTATTTGGACATATCAAACACTTTTAACATGGTTATTTTCAAAAAACCAATCACTCCACCGTAAAAAAATTAGAAAAATATGGAACTAAATTACTCCCACATAAAGAGTAATGTTGGGAGTCATATACAGTGAGAATTTTTAATAAATAAGGTATTGAAGTATATACATTTGTCATTCAAACGGACCACTATTCTGAGCCACATTAATAAAACCAAAATAATTTAGCAGTCCAAATAGAGTAACAATAAATAACACAGCATAGATGCCAAACTCATCTTTTATTCATAGTTATAAAGACCAACCAAAATCAGAACCACCCAATCCCCACACAATTATATCTGCCTCTTCTAAACCTTTTATTTTGTGGAATTTCTGTTTTAATTTCACCCCCTACTAAAACCAAGCTGAAGTAAAAATGGTCTTATGTCATCTTACCGCCGAATTTCTGCATCACTAAATCCTTTAATATTTTCCCGAGGGATAGTTCGTGGTCTTCCACGTTTCTTTGGCCTTTTTCTTTCTGATATTGAATCACTATCAGATCCAGAGTATCTCCTACTTCTACTGCGCCTCCCTTCACTTCCATTGAAACTAATCTGGAATTTGAAAACAAAATTTTGCCCACGTTTAGGTAAGGCAAGCTTCTGTTTTAAGAGCAACAAAAGCATTATGATTGAGAAAATTAACATGTACATATAAAAAAGTCTATAAACAAAATTAAAAAGCAAAAAAACTCCAAAAAATACAGCAGATTAACGTCAAAGAGTTATATGAATAGTCTTAATGCTTAAAACATTCTTATAAACCAGCAGGGGAATATCCATCGTCCTTTTGTAAAAATATGTGAAAGGTTATTAACAGTGATTACTCAAATAACAAACAGAATTATACAACTTCCTGGTATATTTTTTAAAACTTGAATTAAGTAACAATGCAGTATAATTAAAGTTACTCCATCAACTTGACCAATACTAACTAACTAATACTAGCCAATACTGGTAATGAAAAACAGATGGTCAAACACCTCTGATGGGTATTTATACAACAGAGGGCAATTTGATATTGCATCAAATGTCTTAAAAATGATCATTCTGCTAACCCAGCAATATCATTCCTAGATATTTTTCCTGATAGCAGAAACTAAAAGGAACACTAGCCAATAAAAAAAAAAACCTACAAAACATTAACTTCTATTACATACATTAAATCAGAAGGCAATCTAATAGGATAAAAGTAAGGAAATGCAGATTATAAGAGGTGGAACTTGAACACTGGCTTACTTGTGAAGAGGATGAATGGTAGACATCAAGTACCATACAAGACGATAAGAGGAAAGTCAGCTAACATCTGCTAAAGACTGAGCTGCCGTGAGAAGAGAGGATTCCTGGGACAAAAGACACAGGGAGAACCTGCACCCACCCACTGGCAGGCACTTCACAAACCTCCATCAACTTATACAAGGTGCTTGAGAGAAAGACTGGAAATGGGGATGGAGATTAGAGAAAACTTTCCTTCATGGTGAAGGCCTGGAGAAAGAGAGTCACCTTTGAGGGGACAGTCAGAAAGCCTGGCCAGATCTTTCTCACCTACAGACCTGAGGACACAGAAGACCTAATATGCTTGTAGGAAAAAAAAAACCAAAACTGGCAGGGCACAGTCTGGGGTGTGTTCATTTGCCTCAGACTCAAAATTTAAGATTAACAAAAAAATTCAACAATCAAGACATAATCTTGAAATACAACACTATTCTAAAAAAATCGGAAGCTAATGCAAAGACTCTAAAGATTTTCCTCTTGCCACAGGACCCAATATAGCTTGGTATGGCACTGCTATCATTATTTAAAAATCTAACATTCTGTTAATTTGAGCCATAAAACAAACACCAGCAAATTTCTAAAAGATCATATACAGGGTATGTTCTCTGACCATAACAGAATTAAACTAGAATCAACAATGAAGATACCTGGAAAAATCCCCCAAATATCGGAAAACTAAACAACACACTTCTTAAAAAACCTATGGGTTACAGAGGAAGTCACAAAAGATATTAGAAAGTATTTTGAAATAAATGAAAATGAGATCACAACAAATTCAAAATTCAGGAAATTCAGAAAAGGCAGTGGTTAATGGAAGTTTGCAGCATCATATGCTAACGTTGGAACTTTTGGTGGTCCAGAGTTTACGTCTACCAATGCAGGGGGCACAGGTTTGATTCCTGGTCCAAGAAGATTTCACATGCAATGGGCCAAGTGGTACAACTCCTGAAGCCCAAGCACCCTAGAGCCTGTGGTCCACAACAAGAAAAGCCACCACAATGAGAAGCCCAAGCACTGCAACAAAGGGGGAACGAAAGCCGGAGCAGCAACAAAGACCCAGCACAGCCATAAAGAAATACATAAACTCACGAGGTACAGGAAAAGCAGGACCTTAAAAAAAAGCTATTAGAAAAGGAAAGTCTTAATGATCTAAGCTTTTATCTTTAGACACTTAAAGAGAGCAAAAGAAGGAAAAAAGGAAAAAACAAACACAGAAATCAATGAACTTAAAACAGAAAAATAGAAAATAAAACCAAAAGGTGGCTCTTTGGAAAGATGAGTAAAATTAACCTCTAGCTAGAATGATCAAGAAAAAAATGCCAATCAGTTCAGTTCATTTGCTCAGTTGTGTCCGACTCTTTGCGACACACGGACCACAGCATGCCAGGCCTCCTTGTCCATCACCAACTGCCGGAGTTCACGAAAACTCACATCCATCGAGTCAGTGATGCCGTGCAACCATCTCATCCTCTGTCATCCCCTTCTCCTCCCGCCTTCAATCTTTCCCAGCATTGGGGTCTTTTCAAATGAGTTAGCTCTTTGCATCACGTGGCCAAACTATTGGAGTTTCAGCTTCAACATCAGTCCTTCCAATGAACACTCAGAACTAATCTCCTTTAGGATGGACTGGTTGGATCTCCTTGCAGTCCAAGGGACTCTCAAGAGTCTTCTCCAACACCGCGGTTCAAAACCATCAATTCTTGAGCACTCAGGTTTCTTCACAGCCCAACTCTCACATCCATACATGATTACTAGAAAAACCATAGCCTTGACTAGACAGACCTTTGTTGGCAAAGTAATGTCTCTGCTTTTTAATATGCTATATAGGTTGCTCATAACTTTTCTTCCAAGGAGTTAAGTGTCTTTTAATTTCATTAACAGAATGAAAAATAGAGAAATCATTAAATATCCTATAAACACTAAAAGGATAGTAAGGGGGTATTATTATGCATAACTATGCTCATAAACTCCACAATTTGAATAAAATGAACAAATTTCTAGAAACAACCACACTCATTCGAAAAATATATTGACAGTTGTATATTTATAAAAATTTAGGTTATAGTTAAGATGGAACACTTTCCAACTAATTTTATGAAACAAGTATTATTAAATCCGATGAAGTCATTACAATAAAAGCACCAATATTTCTCATAAAAAAGACAGTCCATGAGTAAATACTCTTTATAATACAGAAACAGCTTTTAAATTAAAAAGTCACCTGTTTTGCACAGTTTCTCATTCTGGGGAGCATATAAATTTCTTCAAGTTCCTTTTGTCTTTCCTCTTCTTCTAATCGTCGTCTTTGATCTTCAGGAATGATTTCTTCCCAGTTCTTTGAATTTCTTTCAGGCTCCAAGTCAATATCATCCTCATCCATATTTGAAAAGTTGGCAACCTGATAAATTCCAGAATTTTAGCAGAATAAAATCAAAGAACTATTCATCCTTACATTTTTTTCTTTCTTAGCAGGAAGGACGAAACATGTCAGAATAAGAAAACAAATAGCCCTAGGATAATGAATATGACTATGGGTTAAACCAAATATGATTGTTAAGCTACGTTTATTTCTTTATGAGGTCAAAGTAGATCAAACCAAATGACTTTTAAGAATTATCTTCCAGGAATGATTCTCTTTTGCCCTGCTGATCAATAAAATTATTACTATAATACAACCAGAGGAAGTTAACAGAGTAACAACAAATTTATAGAGTATCACACTAAATCACTTCTGTAGTAATTATCACGCAGTCCATTAAACACAAAGTGTTGTAAAACAAGCCAATATTCTTATTTTGATGATTATAAGAAGTACTTGAAGAGTTGATGACAAGACACAAGGAGCTCGGAGACCACAGATAAATTTATTTAGGTTCCCTAAGCGCTAATTTCTTCATTCTAAAAAAGGAAAGCTAGTAACAGCATACTGACTTTTGTGAGGATTAAATAACAATACACTTAAAGAAGTGTGCAGAGTTTGGTATACAAAAAGCACTCTTTAAGGTTAACTGCCAATACTGGGACATTAAAGCTTACAGGTAATTAGAAAGACAAGAAAACTATGCTCTGTGTGTATGGCACACTGCAGGTACTCAGGAAGTATTTCCTGAATGAAGGAATGACACCGATTGATTCTTAAAAACCTCAGCTCCTGGAAAACGGTTAGGATGCAGAGAAATCTGCTTTTTTACACTAAGCAGCTGGCACACTTCACTCTGGGGCTGGTTGGCTTATGTTGCTTTAGGACTCTCTGCAATCTTTTGAGCCTGCACCTAACCTGGGGTGGGCTTCACTGGTGACTCAGTTGGTAAAGCAGCTGTCTGCAATGCAGGAGACCCATGTTCAATCCTGAGACTGGGAAGATCCCCTGAAGGGAATGGAATGAATACGCACTCTAGTCTTCTTGCCAGTATAATCCATAGACAGAGGAGCCTGCCGGACTACAGTTCATGGGGTTGCAACAGTCAGATATGAGTTAGCAACTAAACCACCTAACCCAGGGCTATCTATCAGTATTACTGCTTACTCTGTCTGCTTTACTTGTGTTTTCTTAGTTGGGATAATGCTTAAATTAATACAATGTCAAAAACTGCTGCAATAAAAATCAGCTAAAAGTCTTCAGTTATGAAAATGATTTGGTACCTTTCAAATCATGTCACTCACTGCTGGTTTGTCAGAAGAAAGAAAAATTTTTATACATCATTGCAAATTTTAAGACAAAGATGTTTTTAGCATTTTTTAAGATGACCCTGCTGATCCTGCCTTAAAAAAGATGAATAAAGTACTAAATGACAAAAGACAAATCTCACCTTCTCCATTTATATAATTATGAAGAAAAATTCAAAAAGAAAATCTACCTTGAACTGAGAAAGTAATTCATCTCCTACAGTTAAAGGTCCTGCTTCATTTTCATGAGTTTCAGCCCTCTTCAAGATTTCATCTATATCCATTTCCTAGAAAAAGAAATCTTCACTTTAAATATGCTTTATTGTGTTTTAAGATATATACATTTTATATTTATAGTTTTAAAAATGACACATTTTGAGACAAGTTTTTTTTTTTTTTTTTTAACCTGAGGCTCTTGTTCTTCTCCTTCAGGCTCCTTAAAAAGTTCCTCAGCACCAAACTTTAAAATGGCCGATAACTCTTCTTTATTGAAAGGAGTAGAACTAAAATTAGAAAAAACAAAAATTACTTAATACTAACAGTCACAAATTTAACATTTACATAGCACTTTAATGAATTATTGGCATAGTTACCTTTATAACAGTTAATATGACATAGTTAGAAAAGTGAAAGATTATTAGTATACATACTAAAGAACTTGAAGACTAGGGCTTTCCCCCAAGATTACAAAATTAGAATGGTGAAACCATGCACTCAGTGAATGTATGCCACTGACCAGGAATTAGCTCAGTGCTTTGAAACATAAAACACCACCACTAAATACAGTACTTCAGTGATATGCTTATACTATGTAACATTGTGGGGAAATGAGCATAGTATGATTATGTAACAACTTTTTTTTCAGAGAAAAGTAACTACCTTGAAGGGGCAGAACCTGTGTGTAGTACTGTCTTCCCAGTGGTGTCCATTCTTTGAATCACAAGATGATCTAAAACCATCTTCTTTTTGGCCCTTTCAAGAATATCCTCTTCAACTGATCCCTTTGTAACCAGACGATAAATATTCACCTGTAAAGATATACACAATGGAATTTAAAGCACAGTAATGATTCATTCTGCTAATGTTAATGCCCAAATACTGGTTACAGCCTGAAATTCATCCAATGTGAATTTTTCACTGGTCAAAAGCAAAAAAGCTTCCTCAATTTAAAGATTACTTGAGACTATGTCCTTCCTTATACTTTGGTCAGTTTGCTTTTTCTTTTTTTAAAGAAATGACAGTAATTTTTAAAAATATATTTCAGCAGGGAAAGGGGTTGGTGGTAAACTTATGACAAGCTTATGACCTGTTCCTTTAATTTTTATTGTTTCATCGTTCTATACAATCTAAAACTCCACAAATTACTTTTTAAGTTAATGATGAAGCTCTGTCATTAACAAAAAAAAGCCTTGCAAAAGACAAAACTCAATGTGTAGTGATTTTGCCCCGCTTCTCAAAGTCAGTGGTTCTATATCACACAATATCCCCATTTAGGGACCACTGTTAGTTTTTATAGTGATTGGGCTCACCAGCATTTAGAGCAATGGGACCTGGAATATCAGGCATTCTTCATTAAACTGGACATTTTGGCACAATGACAAATTATCCTATACCCTTTAAGCCTTCCAAATGATTTTTTTAAACTGTTTTAAATTATCCCGAGTCTAAATAGTTCCAAATAGGGAAAGGAGTACGTCAAGGCTGTATATTGTCACCCTCTTATATAACTTATATGCAGAGTACATCCTGAGAAACGTTGGGCCGGAGGAAGCACAGCTGGAATCAAGATTGCCGGATAAAATTATCAATAATCTCAGATATGCAGATAACACCACCCTTATGGCAGAAAGTGAAGAGGAACTAAAAAGCCTCTTGATGAAAGTGAAAGAGAAGAGTAAAAGTTGGCTTAAAGTTCAACATTCAGAAAATGAAGATCATGGCATCTGGTCCCATCACTTCATGGCAAATAGATGGGTAAACAGTAGAAACAGTGTCAGACTTGTTTAGGGGGGCTCCAAAATCAATGCAGATGGTGACTGCAGCCATGAAATTAAAAAACGCTTACTCCTTGGAAGGAAAGTTATGACCAACCTAGACAGCATATTAAAAAGCAGAGAACATTACTTTGCCAACAAAGGTCCGTCTAGTCAAGACTATGGTTTTTCCAGTGGTCATGTATGGATGTGAGAGTTGGACTGTAAAGAAAGCTGAGCTCAGAAGAATTGATGGTTTTGAACTGTGGTGTTGGAGAAGACTCTTGAGAGTCCCTTGGACTGCAAGGAGATCCAGACAGTCCATCCTAAGGGAGATCAGTCCTGGGTGTTCACTGGAAGGAATGATGTTAAAGCTGAAAACTCCAGTACTTTGGCCACCTCATGCGAAGAGTTGACTCATTGGAAAAGACTGATGCTGGGAGGGATTGGGGACAGGAGGAAAAGGAAAAGGGGACGACAGAGGATGAGATGACTGCATGGCATCACCGACTTGATGGACATGAGTTTGAGTAAACTACGGGAGTTGGTGAAGGACAGGGAGGCCTGGCGTGCTGCAGTTTGTGGGGTAGCAAAGTGTCAGACACAAATGAGCAACTGAACTGACTATTAAAACAGCAAGTACATGAACCATAGGAATCTTATATGTCATCAATAATGAAATAATAAAGAATCTATCTCATTAATAATGAAAACATACTTCACACACATACTTACATTAAAAAAAGAATTTTAACACAATGAAAAGAAAGTTAATTTTATTATTTTGTGACTGTATTCAGGTATTCATCCCAGAGGTCTACCACAGAGCTTTCTATAGTATTTTGTCTTAGTGGTTTTTTCCCTAATATTTCCTTTCTTCTACCCTGTATTAGAGGATGTGGTGGCCAAAGTCTTTAAGTAGCATAAGTGGAATGTTTTGTCTAGCCAAGTGTTGAGGATTTCAACGTAGAAGATATCTATCAGTGCAATTAATCACTTTTTCCCACTTCATTCATAACACAGAAATGTTGTCTCTTCACAAATACATTAGACCCAGTTCACCTGTAAGAATAATCTGTCTCCTCACTTTCTTGTTTTTCAACAATCTTGGCTTATTGTCATCCCTGTTTCAAGTTTCCCTCTCTTTTATGAGAATTATTTGTATAAAACATTTTTTTCATTTTATATTATGGATTTCTCAGTAGAAAATATGAATGTTTACAAAGTAAATAAAATGTACTAAGCCTTTATGTGCTACTTGTTCATCACCTCTTGCTTTGAAGAAGTTTCAGGCACTATCCCAGATGGTGTAAATGTAATTAAAATACAAGGTCCACGATATCAAAAAGATGACAGATGGTTTTTCTCAAGGGCTATACAAAGAGTTATACAAAAATTATGAGAATGGCTATTTTGCAAGGAGAGTCCTATGGGTACACGGTTAACAAAAAACGAACAATGTATGAAGCAAAATCCCTTTCAATAGTTAAGTATATGAAGATATTTTTAAATATATATATGTACTGAATGAAACATATTATATTCTACAGCTGTAAACATAATTATGATCAAAAAAAGAGTACACGATCCAATTCAGGCATAGTTTTCTCAGTTCTGTCAATTTCCAGGTGATTCTGATAAATTCAAGCTCCTCAGCACTCTATCTGTTCAATAACAATATGCATGTTTCAACAAGAAGGATAAACCAAAATAAATTCTGAACATTGATGATAAAAAGTCTCTGAAACAGTAAAATAAGGAGGATAAAAAATACCTGTTTCTTTTGCCCAATTCGATGAGCTCTGGCCTGTGCCTGAAGATCATTTTGTGGATTCCAATCAGAATCAAATATAACAACAGTGTCAGCTGAGGCTAAGTTAATTCCTAAACCTCCAGCTCTTGTGGAAAGCAAAAAGCAGAAATCCTGTGAGGAAATATAAAAGGCACAATTTTAAATTCTTAACTGTGACTGCAAATAATCAACTTGAGAATTTTATAACTAAATTCCTGAATTTAAAAGTATTTTGCCAGGCTCCCCTGTTGACTCAGTAGTAAAAAAAAATCCACCTGCCAATGCAGGAGAGATGGGCTCGATCCCTGGAGAGGGAAGATCCCTCATGCTGCGGGACTGTAATCCTGGGCACTGCAAACACTGAGCTGGCGCTCGACAGCCTGTGGGCCGCAGCCCCTGAGGCCCTGTGCAGCGGCCACTGAACCCTGAGCACGTAGAGCCCCAGCTCCGAAACAAGAAACACCGCTGCATGGAGAAGCCTGTGAGCTGCAACGAGAGAGCAGCTCCTGCCTCCAGCAACTGAAGAAAGCCCGCGTGGAGCAACAAAGGCCCAGCACTGCCGTAGATTAACACAGTTCTTTAAAAGGTATTTTACCAAAAGGTGAAACATAGTTTTAAAATTACTAATTAAATGTATCTAGCAAAGCCAGTAAGCAAGACTCCCCAATACAAATATATATGGGAATAATAACAATTCATAAAGAATTCTAAATCAAAACGGGCTAGTTTATTTAGAAGCAAATTAACTGTTCTATATTGAAATAGTATTGATACAAAAGGGTAAAATTCCTCATATTTAACAGATAATATGGATTTTAAAACCTCACTTGTAAATCAAAACTGGCTACCACCAATAACACTTTTCTTAAAAAACTGTAATTAAAATAATGACTGAAACAATTTATTTACAATTTTAAAAGCATTCATACCTCTGATCCTTCAGCATTAAAATGATCTAGAGCTTGTTTCCTCAGCTCCCCTTTGATTGATCCATCTAATCTCTGGAATAGAACATTAAAATACTACATTGTAACAGAATCAAAACTTTAAAAAGCAATTAAAACCAAGTAGGAAAAAGCAGTACTGCTTTTGATAAGACCAGAATGTACTTACAGGTAGGAAAGCAATGCCTAAGAAATCTGTCTCCAAAGTCTGTGTTCTTAACCACCGGAACTACTTTTGCTAATAGTAAATAATAGCACTGGCCTTCATTTTACGTGAGACCCACTATAAGAATATGTTTTACATGTGAATGAGTATACAGTATACACTCAAAGCAAGTTTCATGACACAGTGTACTGTGAAATATCCTCATTATTTTATTATATCATTAAAAAAAAGTTAGTACAATATTCGAACAATCCATTAAACTGATCCTCAGATCCATTAATGGGTTAGAGCCCACAGTTTTTTTTTTGTTTTTTTTTTAAAGCACTGATTGAGTCCAATGTGGTTATGGACCCACACATCAGTGCCACCTAAGAACTTGAAATGCAAATTACTGAGACCCATTTCAGACTTACTGAGTCAGAAACTGTAAGAGGAATTCAGCAAAAGCCTTCTTTTAACTGAGAATCACTGATTCAGGGCCCCACGGGCTCTAGCTAAACAGCCCACATCTGAGTGTCTCTACTGCTCACCAGTGCCTTGAGCAAGTGATTTGCCTTTTTTCCTTGTCAGTTTCCTCAGTAAATGAACACAGGAAGTACTACTTCCTTCAGACAGCGAGAGAACAGAGTAAAACACTTTACACAGTGTCTGATATATTCTATGTTGACTGTTTACTAAACAATAGCTAAGCAAGAGAAGTCCAAAATAGAAAGCTTTTTTAAAGTACCAACTTTGTTTTTCATGAAAAATTACAACTAGTAAAACCTTTCATTCTTTCTACTCTTCCCCCTAAATGACTAGATGTATCTCAATCATGTTGATATCACCCAACATCTGTTCTTCATAGCACTTACCAGAGTCACAACATTACATTTACTTCTCATTACCTGCTCAATGTCTGTCTCCCGCACGGGACTGTAAGCTCCAACAGAGGCGGGATTATGTGTGATGAGGTTCATCGTTGTAATTCTACTTCTACTTTACTGTCCGCACTAAATACACATCATTTATTAGCTGCATATGCTAGTTGCTATGTTTCAGGTATTATTCATAGAACTACTTTAAGGATTAAATAAATTAGATGTAAACTACTAAGACTGACTCTATTAAACATTCATTACATTTACTGTTGTTTAGTCAGTCATGTGCAACTTTTTGCGATCCCATGGACTGCAGCCTGCCAGGTTCCTCTGTCCATGGGACTTCCCTGGTAAGAATACTGAAGTGACTTGCCATTTCCTTCTCTAGGGGATCTTCCCAACCCAGGGACTGAACAGCATCTCCTGCACTGACAGGAGGATTCTTTACCACTGAGCCACCAGGGAAGCCCAAGCATTCTCATTAGCTGTAATTATATTGAATGAATTTCAAAAATAAATATTGAATAGATGGAATATAAGCCTTTTTTGCTCTCTGGTATATTCTCTAAAGTCATGTATTTTTATTCAGCAAACTATGCACTAGAGTAACTATGAGCACACAATCTTCAGAATCTTCAACAGTTCAGGTAACACCAGAAGTACTGCTCTCTCCTATCCTTCCTCAGACTAAAAGCCTAATACATAAGGCTGCCCCTTTAATTTGAACATAGAAGAGAAACACAAAGAGAAACAGTTTTGCTGTTAAATGTAAAGTCAAGAAGAAAAATAAAAGGAATAATGACAAAAATTTTTAAACAGATCTATTTTCTTAAAAAGAGTATAGGTTATATAAAATGTACTCTTCATGTACAAAAGAATTTCAAACATGCCCAGGGATTAGACAAAATTTAAATCAACAAAGAAGACAAAATGAAATGCTTACTTGAAAGGGGAACTGACGATACTTCAAATATTCTGCAAGTATATCTAACATCCGCACCATTTGAGAAAAAATAAGAACTCTATTGCCTCGCTCTCTTAGGCGAATTAACAGTTTGTCAAGAAGAATGAGTTTTCCGCTACTACGGATTAAGTGCTACAGGGAAACAATAAATTATAATTGTTATAACATGTTAAAAGAACTGTATCAAATGAAACAAATGTCTCACAACACTTCAGTTTTCTATTTTAAATTAAAATTTTTAATTTTCATAATGTTGAAATAGTACGTTTTCAAAATTTTTAGAACCCTGACCAATTAGTTCGATGACTTAAGCTAAATTTTCCTTGCCATTTAGCACCTAGGTTTTGCTGCATTTTCTGGAGACCAAAGAAAAGAAAAGCACCGTTTCACTCTCTCTGTTAGATATCACACCATTTCTCCAAAAATCTTAGCTGAAACAACTAAGTGACAACTAATACACTGAAAGAAGAAACAACTAAGCAATCAAAGGTTTGAAAGAGTGAGAAATGTCTTCTAATTTATATGTCACTGACAGCACTTCAAAGCCATACTACAGCTGGATGACAATTATGCCTTCTTCACACTCTTCACTTGTCTTCCAGAAGTGATAGGAAGAGGAAGATCTAAGGTCCAGATGCCCTTATGACTACCATTTGCCATGTCACAAATTCAGCACAATCACTATTAGTGCAATTTTTTTCACACAAAAAATACATAAGGGGTTTTTGCTGGATAAATGTGTGACAGACCATGGTTAGATCAGCTTTTTAAAAAAATTATCTAAATGACTAAATGGATAAATTATAACTTTAAAACATTTTCAGGAACACTAAAAAATAAGCAGCACCATTATTTAAATACACCTTTAACCAAAAGGAACATCTAAACAATATATTAAAGCATTGTGGTATTTTCACTTAAAGCTGAAATAAACATTTTCAGAATTTTGCTTTACCATGAAGTAATAAAATTCTTAAATTCTTACTTGTAAGGCCTCCTGTTTATTATAGAATTCATTATTATCTGGTGGTTTAATGAGGTAGCAATGGTTACAACATTTCTTTAGCTCCATCATAATATTCAAAAAGCCTGAGGTACTGCCCTTGGAACCTTTGCTGAGGGCTTTGTAATTCCTAGTTAATATCCACCTATTTTAAAAAAAGATTATGAAAATAATGTAGCAGAATTACCAAGATGAATTCTAAAATTACTAAAAAAAATTAAGTACCAAAGTAAAACTGCACCATAATGAAGTTCAACTCCAAAGACAAAGGACTAAGCTTTGTTCACAAAATTAAATGAACCTCATTCGTAAGACCATGACAACATATAGTTATTTGAACCATTAACTATACACAGTAAAGGCTTAGCATAAGATAGTAAATTAATAGTGTACAGTGCATTAATCCTATACCCCAAAATTTTATTTTTAAAATGGTCAACTTTACAATCTATCTTAACTTACCAACAAATTTTGCTATGCTGGGAAACTAATGCAGATACCTTTCACCTCATGAGGATACCTGGTTTAGCCAAACTGCCTTCTCTAAAATAGTTACACAATACACATGCAACTTAAGAGATAAATCATAAGTGGCTATTACTGCAAATTATGCATAACATTTCCTCTCACCATGATTTACCTTGTCTAACATCTTTTATTTTCTTCCTTTTTACAAGGTTAGTTTTTGAAGAAACTTGAAACAATTTTATCTGATTGTCTCAAAAGGACAGGATGGGGAAGTGAAGATGGCTGGCTATGAGCTGAAGACCAAGCTTGAGTGATGGAGTTTACTATATTATCCTATTTTGTATATGGTTTTCCATAAGAAAAATGTAAAACTTATGTAATAAATGTATTTTTAAAGTGAATGGCACTTACACATTTATCATAAAATATGTTTCTGAGAGTTCAAATGCATGAAGCAGAGCGTTATGCAACTAAATGTCTAAACAGAAACTAAGATGGATACTTCTTTTTGATTCTTTTAAGTGTTTCTATATAGATCCAACATACATAAATTATACAAAATACGATCTACTAACATTTCTCAAAAGGCAGAGGGGCCTAAAATTTTGTCCTAAGTTTGTTTCTCTGGCTTCTACTCCTACCTATCAATGACGTAATTATCAGAATTACATAATAATACCTTGGTATCATGGCAATCCTAAAACTTAAAAAGAAACCTTCTATAATGCAACATAGTACAACATAATGGAACACAATTAATGATGTGCTATAAGATGAATTAGTCTTATCTCACCATGATCTTAGACATGCCATTAAATCTCTCTCTGCCTCACTATGCCATACAATCAACCTATTCTACAATTCAAGAATTGTTACTGCTCTCTAAGACTCAATCAGGGCTAGGGGGCACCTCAGAACATGTGCTCTGTTTACAGCTTACTTGTAATATTGTTTCTGTAAAGCACTCATTTCCATTCTTAAAATCTGTTCAACCTTGGCAGGAAGAGATTTTTCCACATCTTTCTTAACCCTCCGCAACAGAAATGGCTCAAGCTCCTTGTGGAGGCTTGCATAACCATATTCTCTGCCTTTGCCATGTTCTTCTTCAAAATCTTCCCAGGAAGAAAACCTTAAAAATTTAAGCAAATGGAATAATCAGTAAAAGAAGTCAAATTGCATTTGATATTTTACAGGATAGTCAGATATAAATAAAATATAGATTTTTAGCGGGGAAAAATTAGTTAAAATTAATCACTTGTAATAACTATCCTTCCAAGAAGTCTAT
>SJYC01022371.1:32-19558 GCA_006408675.1 Madoqua kirkii | reverse complement strand
CTAATTTTGTTTAATTAGGGTTATTTGCTTTTACTTCATTTTTAGGAACTACTTTTACTCATTTTGATTTATTTATTTACTTATTTACATTTTTTATTTATTGCTTTATATATTTACTTACATTCAACTTGAAACGTACAAAAGTTAAATCCAAAATCTAGCTTTTATCTTTTATCTTCTCTACATCATGACCTTCCTCCCACTACAGTAGCTTTTTTAAATTTTTCCTTTCTCAATATAAGCAAATTATAAATATGAGTATTTTTATATTCCCCTTTCATAAATGATTATGAACATACTTATAATCTTAAATAACTGATGCTATATTGTATATACACTGTATCCTGGAGATCACTGCACAACAATGTACAGTAGATATAGTCCCTTCTCCTTTATGCAACTGCATATTCTCCATTTTGTAGATAACAGCATAGTTTCAACCTGTCCCTCAAAGATAAACCAACCTTTGTTACCACAGTGATATTAAAAAAACCCCTATGTATCATTTTGCATTTATGAGTGTACCTTATTTGCTACTTATCAACCAATGAACACATACCACTTTGAAGTTTTAAATTTACAATCAGCTAGCACTCAGATCTTGATCCAAAATACAAATCCACACTTTAGTAAACTAGGTGCCCTTTAGGAATGGCAGATTCTAAGGCTGGGACAGGGAAGGTACCAGATGAAACTAAATAAGCTTGCTGTGCCAAAAAGCAAAATACTAAATACAAACAGAACAAAAAAACAGGATATAGGAGCCAACCTGAAGGGTTTCCACTGGCTAAATCTGATTTGAGCATCAAAACAAATAGTAAAAGATAATTACCTAGTAAATAAAACAAGAATCCTCAAATCCGACCAAGGACAGGTAGACAGGGTGAAAGACAGATGGCAGGGGAGGGCTGATAGAATTCTGAATGCAGGCTGGTAATGTGGACAGGGTGGTAGTGCTGGAAAGTTACAATGTTGCAATTATCATAGAAAACACTGATTTGGGCAAAAACCACCAAAGATGCTAACTGTGGGGGGATGGGGGAGGAGGCTTTGATGAGATATTTACAGTTTCAAAGTATCTTCTTACAAATTACTTATTAGATATATTAATGGATAAATTAGAAACTACAGAGGGGGGGAAAAAAAAGATACTAACCTGTCCTGGTGATCAAAACTAGTATTACGAATAGGGACAGACAGACATCATGAGCCTCCAGATTTGATACCTTGTAAAAGATGTATTGTCACTCACACAGCCCTCCAGCCAGGGGATGCAAGTGTAGGGGAGGCCCAGTGTAGGGGATCCAAGTGTAGGGAATGCATAACTTGGATCAAATCATAAGTAAACAAGTAAAATCTAAATTGTGAAATATATTCTATAAAATAACTAGCCTATATGTAGTCTTTAAAATGCTTATGTCAAGAAAGACAAAGAACTGTTTCTGATTAAAGGAGATTAAAGAGATATAACAACCAAATCCAATTTTAGAATCCTGTACTGAAAGATGATCGGGATGACTGACAAAACTGGAATACAGATTAATCATTAAAGTATATTAACATAAATTTTCCTGGATTTAATTACTAAATGGGGTTTATATAAGGGAATTCTCTGGCCCTTTTATATATATAAAAGAGCTGCAGAAGTCAAATGCATATGAAACAGGCAAGCAGTAAACATGCAGTGGCATGGAAAATAAAAGTATCAAAAATTCAGTCAATAAAACGCCTAAGCTGTACAGGTAGAAATATAAAAACTACCTGAAGCTTTTCCTTAAGAGATATAAAAAGGTAAAAGTACCAAGGAGGGGAGATTAAAAACCAACTGCCTACAACAGCTGCCTCAGAAACTGCTAATTGCCTAACTCAGCATGTCTTCTTTTCCTTAGTAACAGAAATCTCAAGGTTAAGGTCCACCCAGTATAAAAAGTGTATAGCACAAGCTCCTTGCAGCAAAGTATGGCTATTAACTAAAAGTTTCAACAAATGAGATATAAGCAGAAATGCTGGGTTGTACTTCCCAGAAGGCTACTCAAGCAGGCTGACTCAGCTAGGAGATGCTCCGTTTCCTTGGCCCTTGTTTGCCTCCAACATTTCCAGCTGTCTGATAGGAGGGAAAGTGCTCAAAATTCACATCTGCAGATTCTTTTAGTATAAAAGCCAACATTCTTTTCCCATATTCCCAAGATTATGGTAAATCAGTGTTTTTAATGACCTGAATGACCACAAAAAATTAGTACTCTGTTCAGTAAGACATTAAATTCATTTTTAAATTGTTTTTTCAAGTTAAATTTTTAGAAGCTTTAGAGCATTATCATCTACGGTGTACTTACTCATGAGTTCCAGATAACTAAAATGTTATGATTCTGTATCTATAGATCAGCTTTGAGAAATGCTTTTCAAACTAACAAACATCAAAATGAACATCCCTCTCTGACTTTACAATTAGGCATGCTGTGGTCCCAACTCAGAGGTTTTGGTGACATCGGAACGGGTTTTAATGGCTCACCTTTGTTCTTGGGATAAAATGATTAAATTCTGACCTCTGCCTACCTTTCCAATTTATTTTAAACATCTCTCTGGTGGCTTAGAGGTTAAAGCGTCTGCCTGGAATGTGGGAGACCTGGGTTTGATACCTGGGTCAGGAAGATCCCCTGGAGAAGAAAATGGCAACCTACTCCAGTACTCTTGCCTGGAGAATCCCAAGGAGGGAGGAGCCTGGTAGGCTACAGTCCATGGGGTCGCAAAGAGTCAGACAGGACTGAGCAACTTCACTTCACTTCACTTCATTCTGCACCCTAGGCTCACTAATTTCCTTCAGTCTTTGAATGTGGCATGCCTTCTCACCTCATAGGCCTGGTATAAAGCAGTTCTCCCTACCTGGGAAACTTGTTAATCCCCATCCCACCTTCGTCCCTAGTTTGAGACCTCTGCCCCCAGGACTGCATTAGACACCCAGCATGGTACCTGGCACTGAGAGCACGCTGAACATAAGCTAGTATGAGCACCGTGATTTATATTAACAACTGTATCCCTACCTTCTGGCACTCTACCTACATGTACTCTGAAAATATATTTGGGAATTAATAAACGGTTAATACCACCTTCTCATTATTTCTTTTTCAAAAATAGCATAAGTCTAAGTCTTCCATAGAAACTTTCTTGTTCTTATTTCTGATTTCTCTGTCTCTACTTTTCTCTTTTGGGTTTTTTTCTTCCTCCAAGTCATCTAATTAGAAGTGTTTGGGGGGAAATAATTTTAAGCAGCAGCTTTTTTTTTTTTTTTAAGAATCAGATGATCTGAAAACACTAGGTCCACTTCCCACATGGCCACAATTGTCTATATCTAAGTAGCACTGGTTCCTTTTGATGAAGGATTTCACCTCCAATTCGGCCAGCTGCCTCCCCTGAACAAATGTCTTATACCTGGACAGCTTCATACATTTATGTTATCTGTTGGCCCTTTGGCTGTTTCTCATTTATGCTCCAATTAAGACAAAATTTTTAATACCTTTTTATAGCTTTCAAAATATTTTGGTACTGAAATTCATTTTATCCTCACAACAAGAACAAAATGTCCTTGAAGGCACACAGTTTTTACAGACCATCTTTAGAGGAGACAACCCTTCTAAGGACCCAGCAATAAGGAGACTTAATTCTGTAGTCAAATACTAAGTTCCGATCCCAACCCCAGCATCCTGTCTGGAGAGTCTGAATCCTTCCAAGTATCCTGTGTCGCCACATTTGCTCAGAATTCACTGCTCTGAGTCCCCTTCTGTGCCTGGCACATCAAAGCTTTCTCTAAAGTTCAGCAGCACATATACTTTTCCTCCCTTTGCCCTGTATTATTTAGCATTTTCATGTGTCTGTGGGTAGAAGTGCTTTGAAGTGCAAGTCCATGTTAGCTCAGCCCTGCCTGTGCAGAATAGCAATACCTCCTTCTCTTTATATTCAACTTTATACTCTTAATCAGTCCTGTGAACTAAAGAAAACACTAACACCTATACTGGGTACTTAAGAATGATGTATTCTCAAGTGAATAAACAAAGATTCTTTTGTGTTGCGAAGAAAAATAAGCTTTTTTATCACAGATATTGGAAACTAGCCTGTAATGGAACACAAAGAAAGAATGAGTAAAATAATGACCTTCTACGAAAGGGGCAGCAGTAGACAGCTGCTTTCCTATCACCAGATCACCAACAGAAGAAATAGCCCTGCTAAATCCTGGAAAAGATAGAAAAATCAAGAGTAAAGCTGGAACTTCCCTGGTGGTCCAGTGGTTAAGACTCAATGCCGTCAGTGCAGGGGACACGGGGTCAACTCCTGGTCAGGGAACGAAGGCCCCACATTCTGCAGAACGACTAAGCCCACACCCCGCTCTCACTAGGCCTGGTGCTCCAGAGCCCACGCGCCACAGCAAGAGGCCCTGCACCACAAGGAAAGAGCAAGCAAATAAGCGCTCATAACAAACAAGAACAGTAGCACTGATGAAGAAGAAAGGGACTGTACTTAAACATTCTATGTAAGTTAGGCTACCTGTATCAAAGTCTTAGGATCAACGATTTCAATTTAAGAACGCATTCATTTATTTACGTCTTTTTCTAATAAACATTTGCTTTCTAATACATATCCCATTTCCATCTTTTTTTTTTTTTTTAAACTGGTAGAATCTAGACTCTGGGGAGGAGGGGAAGAAAAGTTATAGGATACACCAACAGAAGGTAATGGAATTTAGACAGATTATTATAATAGAGGATTGTGTGCCTGACATTTACAGTAATAATTTATGTATTAAATTACAATAAATAGAACTGTATTTACAATCAAAAAACTGTATTTACTAAAGAACAAGCATCCTGCACTAAATTTTCACTTTATGCCTTTCTGCCACCCGCCTTAACTACTGCTTAACGTCAAAAACATTCAAAAGGACATCTTTGAGAGAGTTTTTGAAAGAATTTTTTGACAGACATTTGTGAGGAAATTCGAGACTAACTTGACTATTCTGAAATTCAACTTATTTTCTTCTGGCCTCCTAGCCCTTTTGTCTCATTATATTTATATATGTACACCCATATTTTTCTGCTGGGAAAAACTGAGGGCAGGAGGAGAAGGGGGCGATAGAAGATGAGATGGTTGGATGGCGTCACTGACTCAATGGACATGAGTTTGAGCAAGCTCAGGGCGATAGTGAAGGACAGGGAGGCCTGGCGTGCCACAGTTCATGGAGTAGCCAAGAATCAGACACGACTTAGTGACTGAACACCACTACCCACTAGATAAACCTTAAGTTTCTACCACACAGAAATAATAAACATACTTAACGATTACTGTGAAGATCTTTAAAAAAGGTAAAGCATAATATCTCACCTATGCTGCTGCTGCTGCTAAGTCACTTCAGTCGTGTCCAACTCTGTGCGACCCCATAAACAGCAGCCCACCAGGCTCCCTCATCCCTGGGATTCTCCAGGCAAGAACACCGGAGTGGGTTGCCATTTCCTTCTCCAATGCGTGAAAGTGAAAAGTGAAAGTAAAGTCACCCCGTTGTGTCCGACTCTTAGTGATCCCATGGACTTCAGCCTACCAGGCTCCTCCATCCATAGGATTTTCCAGGTGAGAGTACTGGAGTGGGCTGCCATTGCCTTCTCCATGAGCTCAATATTAATAGCTATTTTAGAATTTTAAAAATGATTTTTTTTGGAGTTCAAGGTCAGAATCATTACTTCAAAATTTGTTTCAGGTATTCTCTGGATTGTCATAATTTTAAGTATAAATATATAAACTGTCTATGAATGAAGCCTGTTTTTTTTTTTTTTTTTAAGAATCAGATGATCTGAAAACACTAGGTCCACTTCCCACATGGCCACAATTGTCTATATCTAAGTAGCACTGGTTCCTTTTGATGAAGGATTTCACCTCCAATTCGGCCAGCTGCCTCCCCTGAACAAATGTCTTATACCTGGACAGCTTCATACATTTATGTTATCTGTTGGCCCTTTGGCTGTTTCTCATTTATGCTCCAATTAAGACAAAATTTTTAATACCTTTTTATAGCTTTCAAAATATTTTGGTACTGAAATTCATTTTATCCTCACAACAAGAACAAAATGTCCTTGAAGGCACACAGTTTTTACAGACCATCTTTAGAGGAGACAACCCTTCTAAGACCCAGCAATAAGGAGACTTAATTCTGTAGTCAAATACTAAGTTCCGATCCCAACCCCAGCATCCTGTCTGGAGAGTCTGAATCCTTCCAAGTATCCTGTGTCGCCACATTTGCTCAGAATTCACTGCTCTGAGTCCCCTTCTGTGCCTGGCACATCAAAGCTTTCTCTAAAGTTCAGCAGCACATATACTTTTCCTCCCTTTGCCCTGTATTATTTAGCATTTTCATGTGTCTGTGGGTAGAAGTGCTTTGAAGTGCAAGTCCATGTTAGCTCAGCCCTGCCTGTGCAGAATAGCAATACCTCCTTCTCTTTATATTCAACTTTATACTCTTAATCAGTCCTGTGAACTAAAGAAAACACTAACACCTATACTGGGTACTTAAGAATGATGTATTCTCAAGTGAATAAACAAAGATTCTTTTGTGTTGCGAAGAAAAATAAGCTTTTTTATCACAGATATTGGAAACTAGCCTGTAATGGAACACAAAGAAAGAATGAGTAAAATAATGACCTTCTACGAAAGGGGCAGCAGTAGACAGCTGCTTTCCTATCACCAGATCACCAACAGAAGAAATAGCCCTGCTAAATCCTGGAAAAGATAGAAAAATCAAGAGTAAAGCTGGAACTTCCCTGGTGGTCCAGTGGTTAAGACTCAATGCCGTCAGTGCAGGGGACACGGGGTCAACTCCTGGTCAGGGAACGAAGGCCCCACATTCTGCAGAACGACTAAGCCCACACCCCGCTCTCACTAGGCCTGGTGCTCCAGAGCCCACGTGCCACAGCAAGAGGCCCTGCACCACAAGGAAAGAGCAAGCAAATAAGCGCTCATAACAAACAAGAACAGTAGCACTGATGAAGAAGAAAGGGACTGTACTTAAACATTCTATGTAAGTTAGGCTACCTGTATCAAAGTCTTAGGATCAACGATTTCAATTTAAGAACGCATTCATTTATTTACGTCTTTTTCTAATAAACATTTGCTTTCTAATACATATCCCATTTCCATCTTTTTTTTTTTTTTTAAACTGGTAGAATCTAGACTCTGGGGAGGAGGGGAAGAAAAGTTATAGGATACACCAACAGAAGGTAATGGAATTTAGACAGATTATTATAATAGAGGATTGTGTGCCTGACATTTACAGTAATAATTTATGTATTAAATTACAATAAATAGAACTGTATTTACAATCAAAAAACTGTATTTACTAAAGAACAAGCATCCTGCACTAAATTTTCACTTTATGCCTTTCTGCCACCCGCCTTACCTACTGCTTAACGTCAAAAACATTCAAAAGGACATCTTTGAGAGAGTTTTTGAAAGAATTTTTTGACAGACATTTGTGAGGAAATTCGAGACTAACTTGACTATTCTGAAATTCAACTTATTTTCTTCTGGCCTCCTAGCCCTTTTGTCTCATTATATTTATATATGTACACCCATATTTTTCTGCTGGGAAAAACTGAGGGCAGGAGGAGAAGGGGGCGATAGAAGATGAGATGGTTGGATGGCGTCACTGACTCAATGGACATGAGTTTGAGCAAGCTCAGGGCGATAGTGAAGGACAGGGAGGCCTGGCGTGCCACAGTTCATGGAGTAGCCAAGAATCAGACACGACTTAGTGACTGAACACCACTACCCACTAGATAAACCTTAAGTTTCTACCACACAGAAATAATAAACATACTTAACGATTACTGTGAAGATCTTTAAAAAAGGTAAAGCATAATATCTCACCTATGCTGCTGCTGCTGCTAAGTCACTTCAGTCGTGTCCAACTCTGTGCGACCCCATAAACAGCAGCCCACCAGGCTCCCTCATCCCTGGGATTCTCCAGGCAAGAACACCGGAGTGGGTTGCCATTTCCTTCTCCAATGCGTGAAAGTGAAAAGTGAAAGTAAAGTCACCCCGTTGTGTCCGACTCTTAGTGATCCCATGGACTTCAGCCTACCAGGCTCCTCCATCCATAGGATTTTCCAGGTGAGAGTACTGGAGTGGGCTGCCATTGCCTTCTCCATGAGCTCAATATTAATAGCTATTTTAGAATTTTAAAAATGATTTTTTTTGGAGTTCAAGGTCAGAATCATTACTTCAAAATTTGTTTCAGGTATTCTCTGGATTGTCATAATTTTAAGTATAAATATATAAACTGTCTATGAATGAAGCCTGTAGAAATATTAACATTTTCAAAACAAATGGATTTTTTTTTTAAAAAAGGGGGAGACATGGTCATTACTAACTGGTGCTATGTACCAAACACTGGGTTCTCGTCTCATTCTTTCCTTTTCAAATAACAAAGCTGAGGTTCAGAGAAGGCTAAGTGAAGAAACAAATACTAATATTATGAAGAATTGAAAGAAAATTCAGAAAAATGAGAGCCACAAATTCTTAGGATGATATAAATTGTTTTATAATAAATTGTTTTAAAATAAAGCACACTCCTTTGTGTGCTATATGTATGCTGTCTGCTTGCCCCTCTCACTTACCTAGCATCCACTGCGCTTTCCCTACGATATTACCTAACTGGCACTCCAGTGTAAAACGGCACATGTCCACCCAGCTAAAGATTTCCCGGTATGTCTTTCAGCTAGGTGTGGCCATGGGAACAGGTTTTGGCCAAGGGATTACAACTAGAAGTGATGCGAAATTTCTACACCTTAGCCTTAAACATTAACTGGCTTGCTTTATACCTTCCCCACTCCCATCCATCTTCTTGCCGGCAATCACTGGGGCAAGATAAGCTGTATGTTACATATTAACAAAGCTGTCCCACTAGCCAGAGCACCTGAATAATGTCAAGGGGTAGAGCTTAGTCACTTGATAACAGTTTAATTACTGACAAAAGTAACTATTTTTGAGACCCTGGGCTCTGAAGACTCTAGTATATATGTTTAATTGGTTCTTTGATTTGCTACAATGATGTTTTTGCAAAAAACTTTTTTGAAATAAGATCTGTACACAGATAATTTGAATTCATTTGTTCATCTCTTCAACTAACAAGTACTGAGCAAGAGTTTCTAGTACGGACAAAATGCCATGGGAAAAGTAAAACTTGAGAATCAGAGATATAAGGACAAAGTTGGGGGGGGCAAGATATAAGGATGTATCAGTTTCTGATCGAGGAACTGGAGGTAGAGCAAATGAGACTAGGGGCAAGGCTTCAGGGAGGGAGCAACTTTAGAGCTGGCTATTGGTGTATTCTCACACTTTTCCTTTAGAAAACACTTCCTCTCTGAAGCAACCGATAAAATTTCTCACTCTTTAAGATTACTCAAAAATATCCTATCCTTCATGTAACCCTCTCTAATATCTCCATGGATAGGTCACTGCTCCAGCCCATGTGTTCACAATATTTTGCTCATAGGTTACTAATAATTCCTTCACAATATCACAATTATGCTTATCATGTATCTCTCTTCTAACTACATCCTGGAATTCATTAAGTTGGGGCCTGTAGTTATTTTTATAGACCACTATCCACTTCAACAGGCCTAGAGAAACAATATGGAAATTAGCAGATACTGAGTACTTAAAAAATTCTTTTTTAAAAAAATTAGAGGTCAAAGGTTTTCAAACTTTTGGGGGCATGACCTACACAATAAATTTTATGTAATGATGCAGTGCACACATGCACACATGTAGCATAACAAAAGTTTGATGAAATAATATTCTACAAAAGTACACTATTAGCTTACATTATTCTTTCATTTAAAAATCCAATTATGATATTCTAATGTGTTTCAACTCACTATTCATATTAGCCTAGAATAAGTCACTTAAAAATGAGAAGGGTTCACCTAGATGCTAACTAAGATCAGACCACCTTTAAATTCGATAAAATTACATTGTATTAAAATGTTATCCTCCATATCCTTTATGACAGGCCATAAAATAATTATCAAAATTTGAGAAAATCTGTGAAGCATTCATCCCCATGGGTCTGAAAACCAGTTAATGCCTTTATTAGGGACTAAAGGACAAACACAACAGCTCCTTTTAGCATTCTACATTACCAACACCCCAAAAAATTCTATCAGAAAGTAAACTCAAAGTATAGTATTATTCTTAAAGTCTCTAACTGAATAAATGAGAATAAAACTGCCAAAAATAGATGCTAAGAAAGATAACATTTAGCAAGACTAATTTCAAAGATGACCAAGTTTAATTATGCTAAATCTGAGATAAAGACAGTAAACTCAAAAGTTTCTCTAGTAAGCATTCAGAAATCAGATGAGAAATTAGACTGTATACACAGATGTCAAAGTTACTAAACAATAGTTTCACAAAACACATATGAAATGTGTTAAATATTAATGATATGATAAAACCCTCCTATTATGTATAATTATAACCAGTAGGCCAAACTTAATGATATTTACTGGAGAAGGAAATGGCAACACATTCCAGTATTCTTTCTTGGCAAATCCAGGAACAGAGGAGCCTGGTGGGCTACAGTCCATGGGAGTCACAAAGAGTCAAAGAACGACTGAGCACACACAGAGCACAGAAACAAGAACCATCTTCTCTGAGGGGATTTAGACTAATCCCACTGTTTTCCATCAGCCCCATTCCTTTACATAAAAGTTCTTCAGCATAATGTATTGCCTTGTAACACTGTATTTCCTGGGTATAAAAAAATTAGTCTTTGCTTTCTGCCAGAGTCTGTCAAAACATCTTTACCTCCATAAAAGTCACATTACAAAGACTTTTAACATGCATAAAATTTAAATCTACCAGAGTTTTAAATGAGAACTCAAAAACAAAACCCAGAAAACTTCATTCTGATACTGGGCTTGATGATATATAGAGTAACCATTTGTTTTATGATCAAACTTCCCTGTTTCCTACCTTTGAAAAGCTGCAAACTCTGCTTGTATTTACCATACCCAACTCAAACGTTCTGTCTCTTTCTCAACATTAAGCTTTAGAAAAAAATCTCTAATTTTAGCATCTTTTGGTATCCATCACATAGTTGCTCAGTAATCCAAACAAAATAATTATCTGAGGAGAGAACTGTATTTCTAAAAGCAGTAATAGGAGAGATGTGAAATAGCTAATGAGAATGGTTTTCATTAAGGAAAGAGCTCTCCACCACATTTGCGCTTTATGCCACAGCTCTGGCACTGTCAACAGTGGATCCCATAAGCCAGTACTGCCTAGCCAGAACTATGTGTCTCTCAGTCACTGAGATCTCAGCTTATCCAAAGGGAAGAAACTTTCAAATTCAGTTAAACATTCATTTAAAGTTGGCTTCCAAGCAGTCACCTCATATCACAATGAAAGATAATGTATTCGTAATTATAAACAGCTATTTTCTAAGTCATTAAAACGTAAGAACTTAACTCTGCTAGGAGAGATATCTAGAGTCTTTCTGAAACCAGTAGGTCTAACCAGTTCATTCACACGGAAAACACAGTCCCTCCTCATGGATGTCTCTTAATACATGCATGTTTATTCAGCTAGGCTTCCTTTTATCCTCCTTCCACTTAGGACTAAACTATACAAAAAATTCAGTGTGACAATAAACAAACCTCAGGGTAAAGAACTGAAAGCTAAGATATCCAACACATTCTCTGTTCTAGAGAACTTGCACTTTTTATTGGGGGGACCCTGATCCTTGTGAAAACCTTCCTCTCCACCTTACTTAATATACACCATTTGTTCTTCTTTTCTTTTCAAATCACAGCATTTCTTGTCACCGTTAAGATTACAGAAGTTTCAAAACTCCATAAAAACTTCCCATACAGCCCATCTCCTCACTCCAGTAATTTGCCCAATTTCTTTTTCTTTTACCTCACTTGCATGCCTATACAACACCATGAGTCTGAGTCTTGATTGTGTATTTAAACCTGGCTACTGGGCTTCCCTGGTGGCTCAGCTGGTAAAGAATCCGCCTGCAATGCAGTGACCTCGGTTTGATCCCTGGGTTGAGGAAATCCCCTGGAGAAGGGAAAGGCCCACTCCAGTATTCTGGCCTGGAGAATTCCATGGACTGCACAGTCCATGGGGTCACTAAGAGTGGCCACAACTGAGTGACTTTCACTTCACTTCATTCCATTGTTACTTATAGATCAAAATAATCTTTCTTCAACTTAATTTACAATTTCAAAGCATGGCAAGATACTAAATGACTCTAAACAGTTTCATATCTTTGTGTATAAATTTGATATGACCATATATCTCCTTGGGAATTTAGTTTAATCGAAATTTCTGATTCAGTAGATCTCAGACACACAGGGCAACTTTTAGGGTAAAGGTATCCTTCTGTACAGTACTGGGGTGGAGGATAAATGATTCTGTGCATTTGTCAAAACCCATAAAACTATACATCAGAGTAAATGTAACATATACAAGTTTAAAACAGAAACCCATGTAACTGAAGATGAAATGTAAACTGATAACTCTATTACAAATTTATGACATAGCCACACTGAAGGGGATGAAAGTGAAGGCTGCACAGCTGTGTCGGATCTGCAACCCCATGGACTATACAGTCCACAGACTGCTCCAGGCCAGAATCCTGGAGTGGGCAGCCTTTCCCTTCTCCAGGGGATGGTCCCAACCCAGGGATCGAATCCAGGTCTCCTGCATTGCAGCTGAATTCTTTACCAGCTGAGCCACATGGAAAGCCCACTAAAGGGGATAAACAAGAACAAAGCTAACTTGAATAATAAGTTTGGAAAACAGTGCTCTGACTTGAAACCGTAAGGCTACATACAATAGGAACCGTACACAAGATATTGCATTTTGCCTGGTAAATTTGCTTCTTCTGGGGGTATGGCCTAAAAATATTATTTAGTACTTCATTCGTATACTAAGGTTGGAGTGTATGCATGGTGGATGGTAGACAGTGGGAGCAAGGTTTTGACTACAGATGGAAGAATGGAGGGTTAGCATGAATCCTATGTATAGGATCAGAGCTGGAGACAACAGTCCTAATTCATGTTTATCTTACTATGCACACAGATTGACAGATATAGAAGCAACTATAAACACACATGGTTTAGCATATATAAACATACATGGATTGATAACCTAGCTGTTTGCTCTGTCTACTGAGAGGGCCTAGAAGCAGTGACACCTGAGAAGTAACTCAGCACCCAAATCGTGGTTTCTAAGATCCTCTTCTCCAATAAAAAGGAATCAGGGCTCTTTGTGGAAATGGCTGATTCTAGGGCAAAAGAATGGGAGGGTATAAAATGAATATAGAAGACAACTTGAAAGCGTTTCCAAAGGGCAAAGGTAAAACAATTTGAGCATCTTACTGGATTATAATTAAGTATCTTTCTGGATTATAATTCAAAGTATAAAATATACATGTCCATGGTTTTATAAGTGGATACTGGAATTAATGAGGGAGAAATTACCTCTTTATAGAAGAATTCCACTTAATATTAGGTAGATAGTAGATAATCCCTCCTTGGTGGCTTAGATGTAAAGAATCTGCCTGCAATGTGGGAGACCTGGGTTCGATCCCTGGGTTGGGAAGATCCCCTGATGAGGGCATGGCAACCCACTGCAGTATTCTTGCCTGGAGAATCCCAGGGACACAGGAGACTGGTGAGTTACTCCTATGGGACCACACAGAATCAGACTCGACTAAGCACAGCAGACACTCCCTTCCAGGAGGAGGCAGAACTTAATTCTTACCCACCCGACCAATCACCACATCCCTTGAGAGTGGGCTAGACATAGTGACTTACTTCCAAAGAATACAGAATGGAAAGGGAAAAACAGTCACTTTATAGTGAAGAAACCTGGCAAACACTATCTTGGTCAAGTGATATCAGTGATAACAAGTGGATATTATGCTCCCCATATACTGTGACAATCAGAGCAGCTCATCTCCACTGACACTCTCTCCAAAAACTGGTAACTTATCCTATTTTAACCTTTTAACCTAACAAAAAAAATCAGGGAAATTCAAATTGGGGAGACATTCTACAGGATACCTGGCCAGTAGTTCTCAAGACTGATAGAAAAAATTAAGGAAAGACTTAGAAACTTTCACAGATGAGAGAACATTGGGGAAAGTTAACAACTAAATGCAACATGGTATCCTGGATTGAATCCTGGAATAAAAAGAAGGTATTAATTGAAAAACCAATAAAATCCGGAATTCAGTTAATAGTTGCTGGGTTTTGTTTTGTTTTTAAGAGTTTAAAGTGGCTATAAATCTGGTTTCCCCTTCTGGAGAGTGGGAATCACAGTACTGTATGCATCACAGGAGTTTTGGAAGGATGAGTTAGGATAAACTCATGTAACGCACTACGTACATGCACCACAGCTCAGTCAGAGTAAGAGCGCAGCAATTATCAGCTGTCATTATTATTGCTTCTAGAGAAATGAAATGTACCCTGCTTCTTGCTTGTATGGCTTATGACAGCTATCTGGGGGTTCTAAGAAAATAAGAAGCATGTGTAGTAACATCAACACTAACAAGTAACAAGGTGGTAAATGATCCATGCAAACAGCTTCATATATAATGCATACAAACTTAATATAAATATGAATCACCAGGGAATCTTGTTAAAAAAAATTCTGATTCAGTATGTCTGGGATGGGGCCCAAAGTTGAACATTAAAAACAAGCTCCCAGGTGATGTCAATGCTGCTAGACCAAGAACCACAACTGGGACTGTAACTTTTTTACTTCTGTAATGTTTTAAACTTTTTCATAAAAAATGTAAAAAAAGTTTTCTCCAATAATTCTTTATATCGTCACCACAAATACCCGTACTTTCAACAGAGAACTGTACCAACTATAACCCACAAGTCACCAATATCTTAAATAAGCAATGACTTAAGGAGCATAAAAAAGGGACAACTACACATCAGTATTGGCTCCTACATTATCTCACACCAATGAAGATAAAAGTAACATCACTGAAAATCAAATCACATACAATTCTCTTATCTTTGCCAATTAAAAATTAGTCTAAATACATTAAAGTAATATAGATTAACCACAACCTTATAAGTTCTGTCAATTCTGTTTGAGGAGAGAGAAACATGTTACCAAAGCTCCTAACAGTTTGAATTTTCAAAGTCTACGAAATGACCTGAGGTGATCTGAGATTCAGCAGCATGTATTAACAACTAATGCTACACGGTACCCTAGATTTCCCTCATACCAGACACATGAGGGGAAAAAAAAACTAGTAAGAAAAGATGGGGAAAAAAAATATACATACTAAATCAAGAAATAGGGATTAGCAAAAAAGAGAGACATAAAAGAGTCATACTTTCCTATAATTAATGTTGTTTAGTGCTAAGTCATGTCCCATTCTTTTGTGACCCCATGGATTGCAGCCCGGCCAGGCTCTTCTGTCCATGTGATTTCCCAGAAAAGAAATCTGGAGTGGGTTGCCACTTCCTTCTCCAGGGGACCTTCCTGACCCAAGGATTGAACCAGTGTCTCCTGCATTGGCAGGTGGATTCTTTACCACCGAGCCATTAGAGAAGCCCAATTAATGACATCATATTAATGGCAAAAACCAGTTTAACGCAATAATTGCAAACCATTCTGAGTTTGTGATTACACAATTTCCTGTCTTCCTTAAAATGCTTCTTTGCACAAACTTTTGAAATTTAAGAATAAACTGATCTTTTAAAAAACACTGAGATAACTTCAAAGTAAGCTTAGGAAACACCATTTTACTGCCTTTAAAAATTATTCAAATTCATTTAGGAAAACTTATTTTAATGGCAAGAAATCTTTCTGGTATGTGTATACATAAAAGCAATGCTTACAAAAATGGCATCCCATAGGTGTCTTTAATAAGACACTAACAGATAGTTGGTGAGATATGTGGCCTTGTGTTCAAATTAACTTTGACTTGGTGTTCTTTAAATTTAACAGGTCATTTAGACTAACCTGTCTTTTTTCCAAAGGCTCTAAAAAGTCTTTGAGAGACTCTGAATTTCTAAAACGGAGATTTTCACTTAAAATATTTCCATTGATCATATTTCCTATCGAGGAAACACTTTTAAAAGTTGAGATCCAAAGATTCTTGAAGCATAAAACAATGAAAATATTTTGAATAAGCCAAGGAAATTTAATTGTAACAGAGTTCCTCTAATGTAAAGTGTACACACACATATACTTAAAACATATTTATAAGTTTACTAAGTCAAACATTGTGAATGCTATAAAAACGTACACTATATCAAGGAAAAGAATTCTTGGACTTCCCTGGTGGTCCAATGGTTAAGAATCCATCCACCTGCAAATGCAGGGGACACAGGTTCCATCCCTGGTCAGGGAAGATTCCAAGTGCTCAGGGGCAACTAAACCTGTGCACTACAGCTACCGAGCCCCCACACCGCAGCTGCTGAAGCCTGCACATCCTGGAGCCCGCACTCCACACGAGAAGCCAACACGAGAAGCCTGCACACAGCAAAAGAGTAGCCTCTACTCACCACAACTAGAGAAAGCCTGCGCACAGCAGCCAAGACCCAGTGCAGCCGAAAACAACAAATAAATACAATTAAAAAAAAAAGAATCTTTTAGAATCAGGTCAACATTACATAGCTCAGTTATCAGCTCTGGATCAATTCTAAGTAGTTAAGACCATCATAACGTATCACCAAAATTTCCTTCACTCTGTAATAATTTTACATGAGCATACTATATAAAGTAATTAAAATAAATCCTCAAATTTACATGAACAACTTAACATTATTGAAAACCTAATCTGTAGGCAAGCAGAGAAATTCTTCTGAGTATTAAACATTTATCAATCATCCAAAAATCAGAAAAATGTAACTATATATTTCTAGTCTTTACCCACAAATCTATCTGTGGAGCAAATCACCATTATAGATAACCTTAAGATAAAAAGTGTCTAACTGGGATTTGAAAAATTTCATTCCAAATAACAACAAAGCCACATAGCTGAGAACTGATGCTTTGAAATCTTTCAATAGTTATCTTCAGAAAGCTTAACTTCAGTTATACAACAAACTTTGCCCTAACTTGAAACTGAGGTGCAGGTGCATCCTGACCCACATTTCTTTGTAAATAAGTTTCAAAACTGTCAGTTATAACACTGCCAAACAGACATTCTCCTGTGTATTCTTCTTCCTTTCTGTCAATGGTTACAGAAAGGTTTTCACATGAAAAGAGGCAAACACTTCTGAGTAGAAAGTTAATTATACCAACTAAAAACGCCAAACAACTTCTTGCTTAATTCTACTTCATTTCATAAATTTCCACAAAGGAAAAGAGGAACTCAGAAGCAAAAATACATGTGAAAACTTCCAGCCAATAACAATCAAATTGTATAACATATACTGACTTTAAAAGCAAAAATATTTCTCCCTTCATCACTTTATATTAATATTCAGTTACAGTAACTTTTGTTTTTTTTTTTTTTTTTTGCAAGAAACTCCCTGTATCTATAAAGTTCGCCTCATCACTCTTAACTAGGCACAATCTCCCTCCTCTGTACTGCCTTGTTACGAAAGCTTTTGGTGTGGAGGCGCTGAGGCTTAGTAGCAACAGTAAAGCAAAGCAAAGTGGCATAACAGCAGTAAGAAGGAAAATGAAAGGAAAACAGGCAGGCCTCCCTTCTGCTGAGAAACACCACAGCAGTTAGCTGCAACAACTAGATAACTTGACAGCCACAATTCTCAGAAGTACATAAAACTTATATGGTAGAAATAATGACTCAGGATAATTAGAGAATATACTTTGCGATTATTTAAAATGAGTATGCACTGCAAAAATTCCTTAAAGTAAATTTGATTTTACAGGGTTTAACTTTTTTCATCTCTACAATATCAAATTTTATTTACTACTCCCTCTTTGCTTTACATACAGCAACAAAATACACAGAAAATTATTGGAAGAGGCAAGGGTTCAGTATGTGTTATGTGATCTCTCTACATACTCAACTAGAAAATTTACTCTCAAGAGTCTTATTTCCTATTTTATGGGTAGTTAGGCTCCTGTGTTTCCTCTAGATACTTCTACCTATTAACCATTTCATTGTTCACTAGTAAGTAAGAGAATGTGGACAATGTGAGCCTCCTATTCACTTACTAGAGTCAATTCACCTGTAGAGATTTGAATCAAAGCTGAAATTCAAAGGTTTTCTACTTTAACCCCTCAACTCTGGTGCTTCCAGTTACACTACATTGTTAAATACTTTGTATATTAAGTAGTAGAATGATACTTCAACATTACTCCATTCAACTCTTCTTATTTGGCAGTACAGAAATCATTCAGAGAACTTAAGTTAGCACAGAGACAGTGTCAACTCAGGGTGTGTTAACTCCTAAGACCAATACTTGTCCTACTAAATAATTCTGCTTTCCATAACTGCTCCTTTTTTTTTCTATGATGTTACTGTTATTCAAACAATCTGCCTTCAAACTGATAAAGTACATCCAGCATAACCAGAAAACCCCAAGCCTCAGGTCAAATACATATACCACTGCTTTATTTTCTATCCAACATTTTTCTGAAGCCCTCTTAACTGCCAAGGCTTTCCTGTTCCTTGTCCTTCACATTTCTCCATTACTATAATTAATGTTTCAGTTATGTACTATTCTATGTTATAAAAAATGTGATGCGAATATAGAGTGCTCTTTATATCAGAAGTATTTTTAAGACCTTTAAATACAGCATCTCACTTAATCACGTCAACTTTAAATAAGATAAATAATACTATAATGCCTATTAAGTACAAAACCCAAAGCTTCAGAGAGGTTAAAAAAAATCTGTCGTAATTCACAAAGCTAATAAGTACAACTGGGTAAATAATCAGGCAGTCTGACCCCAATGTCCATATTCTTGATCTCCCTATATGATAAGTCTATATAACTACATGGATTGCATTATAAACATAGGCAGTAACTTAAAATTTGGGTACTACAGAAGAATTTTAAAGGTTTTTGCATTTGAAGAGGTTTCTTACACATTGAAATAGCTTAAGGTAGCTTACTCTGATAAATCCTATCTTCTTTGCAAAGACATGGCCCAAATAAGAATTCTTAACTCATTTATTTATAATTAAAACTCAAGTTTGAAAAAATAATGGGGGGTGGGGGTGGGGGAGGGCTGCAGCAACACTTTAACAAATATACAGGCCAGAAATGTTCAAAACAACCTTTGCCGTGATAGGAATGTCTTCTATTCTGGTCTCTCCATCTCAGTAGCCACTAGCCATGTGTGACTATTCCTCACTTGAAATATGTTTAATGTGACTTCAGAGTACTGAATTTTGAAACATTTTGTAATTTTTAAATTTAAATAGCCACATATGGGTACTGACTATTACACTGGACAGCAAATATGTAGAAGACAAAAAGTCAGAAAAAAATAAGTAAAGAAATTCTTATTGCTTTTATTTGGAA